>CM050652.1:1036943-1096388 GCA_027574665.1 Rhynochetos jubatus
GCTTGTGCCCCCCTTGCACCCTCCTTGCACACTCACCCTGCCCACACACACACCCTTGCACGCCCCTTGCACATTCACATGGGGGTGAATGCCCCTTGCACACTCACCCCTGCCCCCACACCCCCTTGCACACTCACCCTGCCTCCACACACCCCCTTGCACGCTCACCCTGCCCCCCCACACCCCCTTGCACGCCCCTTGCACACTCACGTGGGGGGTGAATGCCCCTTGCACGCTCACCCCCCTTGCACCCTCCTTGCACACTCACCCTGCCCCCACACACCCCCTTGCACACTAACTCTGCTTGTGCCCCCCTTGCACACTCACCCTGCCCATGACCCCCTTGCACACCCCTTGCACACTCGCCCTGCCCACACAACCCCTTGCACACCCCTTGCACGCTCACATGGGGGTGAATGTCCCTTGCACGCTCACCCTGCCCCCACACACCCATGCACACTCACTCTGCTTGTGCCCCCCTTGCACACTCACCCTGCTTGTGCACCCCCCTTGCACACTCACGTGGTGGTGAATGCCCCTTGCACGCTCATGCTGTCCACACCCCCTGCACTCACTCTGCTTGTGCCCCCCTCGCACCCCCCTTTGCACACTCAGCCTGTCCCTGCCCCCTTGCACGCCCCTTGCACACTCACGTGGTGGTGAATGTCCCTTGCACACTCACCCTGCCCCCACACACACCCTTGCACACTCACTCTGCTTGTGCCCCTGCACACTCACCCTGCCCATGACCCCCCTTGCACCCCCTTGCACACTCACACTGCTTGTGCACACCCCCCTTGCACACTCACCCTGCCCCCTTGCATCCCCACATGGCGGGTGAATGCCCCTTGCACACTCATGCTGTCCACACACCCCCTTGCACACTCACCCTGTCCATGACCCCCTTGCTCCCTCTTGCGCACTCACCCTGCCCACACACACCCCTTGCACACTCACCCTGCTTGTGCACCCACCCTTGCACACCCTTGCACGCTCATGTGGTGGGTGAATGCTCCTTGCACACTCACCCTGCCCACCCCCCCCCCTTCCCGACCCCCTCACCCCCCATAGCCCCCCCCCTCTTCCAGCCCCCTCACCCCTCTCTCCGCCCCCCCAGGTCCGTGCCCACGGCCCAGGCCTCCGCTCCGGCCTGGTGGGCGTCCCGGCCCCCCTTCACCATCGACACGCAGGGGGCGGGCAGCGGGGGGCTGGGGCTGACGGTGGAGGGTCCCTGCGAGGCCACCATCGAGTGCCAGGACAACGGGACGGGTCGTGCGCCGTGTCCTACCTGCCACCGCCCCCGGCGACTACAACATCAACATCCTCTTCGCCGACCGCCACATCCCGGGCAGCCCCTTCACCGCCACCGTCGCCCCCCGCTTCGACCCCGACAAGGTGACGGCCGCCGGGCCCGGGCTGGAGCGCGGCAAAGCCGGCGAGGTGGCCACCTTCACCGTGGACTGCTCCAACGCCGGCGAGGCCGAGCTCACCATCGAGATCCTGTCGGAGGCCGGGGTGAAGGCCGAGGTTCTCCTCCACAACAACCGCGACGGCACCTACGCCATCACCTACACCCCGGCCGTCCCCGGCGCCTACACCGTCACCGTCAAGTACGGCGGTTGCCCCGTGCCCAAGTTCCCCGTCTGCGTCACCGTTGACCCGGCCGTGGACACCGGCGGCGTACGCGTCTACGGCAAAGGGGTGGAGGCGAGAGGTGAGGCGGGGGGCGGCGGGGGAGGCTTGGCGGGTGGCACCTTACTGGGGGCATCTTCCACCGGGGGCATCTCCTCCCTGTTGGCGTCTCCCCATGGGCGTCCCATCCCTATGGACACCACCGTGGACATCCCAACCCCGTGGGCATCTCCATGGGCATCCTCTTCCTCTTGGGTGTCTCCCCATGGGCGTCCCATCCCCACGGGCATCACTCTGGCATCCCAACTCGGTGGGCATCCCATCACCGAGGGCATCTCTGTGGGCATCTCCTCCCTGTTGGCATCTCCCCATGGGCGTCCCATCCCCACGGGCGTCACCGGGGGCATCCCAACCCCGTGGGCATCCCATCCCCATGGGCATCTCCATGGGCATCCTCTTCCTTCTTGGCATCTCCCCATGGGCATCCCATCTCCGTGGGCATCTCCTCCCTGTTGGCATCTCCCCATGGGCGTCCCATCTCCATGGATGCCACCATGGACATCCCAACCCTGTGAGCATCTCCATGGGCATCCTCTTCCTCTTGGCGTCTCCCCATGAGCGTCCCATCCCCAGGGGCATCACCGTGGGCATCCCAACCCCGTGGGCATCCCGTCACCGTGGGCATCACTCTGGGCATCCCGTCACTGTGGGCACCTCCATGGGCATCTCCTCCCTGTTGGCGTCTCCCCATGGGCGTCCCATCCCTATGGACACCACCGTGGACATCCCAACCCCGTGGGCATCTCCATGGGCATCCTCTTCCTCTTGGTGTCTCCCCATGGGCGTCCCATCCCCACGGGCGTCACCGGGGGCATCCCATCACCGTGGGCATCCCGTCACCGTGGGCACCTCCATGGGCATCTCCTCCCTGTTGGCGTCTCCCCATGGGCGTCCCATCCCCATGGGCGTCACCGGGGGCATCCCAACCCCCGTGGGCATCCCATCCCTGTGGGCATCTCCGTGGGCATCCTCTTCCTCTTGGTGTCTCCCCATGAGCGTCCCATCCCCACGGGCATCACCGGGGGCATCACAACCCGGGGGCATCCCATCCCCATGGGCATCTCCATGGGCATCCTCTTCCTCTTGCATCTCCCCATGGGCGTCCCATCCCCACGGGCGTCACCGTGGGCATTCCATCCCCATGGGCATCTCCATGGGCATCCTCTTCCTCTTGGCATCTCCCCATGAGCGTCCCATCCCCACGGGCATCACCGTGGGCATCCCAACCCCGTGGGCATCCCATCACCGTGGGCATCACTCTGGGCATCCCGTCACTGTGGGCACCTCCATGGGCATCTCCTCCCTGTTGGCATCTCCCCATGGGCGTCCCATCCCTATGGACACCACCGTGGACATCCCAACCCCGTGGGCATCTCCATGGGCATCCTCTTCCTCTTGGTGTCTCCCCATGGGCATCCCATCCCCAGGGGCATCACCGTGGGCATCCCATCACCGTGGGCATCCGTCACCGTGGGCACCTCCATGGGCATCTCCTCCCTGCTGGCGTCTCCCCATGGGCGTCCCATCTCCATGGATGCCACCATGGACATCCCAACCCCGTGGGCATCTCCATGGGCATCCTCTTCCTCTTGGTGTCTCCCCATGGGCGTCCCATCCCCACGGGCATCACTCTGGGCATCCCATCACCGTGGCATCCCATCCCCATGGACACCACCATGGACATCCCAACCCCATGGGCATCTCCATGGGCATCCTCTTCCTCTTGGCATCTCCCCATGGGGATCCCATCCCCACGGGCATCACTCTGGGCATCCCATCACCGTGGGCATCTCCGTGGGCATCTCCTCCCTGTTGGTGTCTCCCCGTGGGCATCCCGTTCCCATGGACACCACCGTGGGCATCCCATCCCCATGGACATCACTGTGGGCATCTTCCCCCAGCGACGATCCCATCACCGTGGGCATCTTCATGGGCATCTTCTTCCTCTTGGCATCCCATCCCCGTGGACACCACCGTGGGCATCTCCTTCCCCTGGGCATGCCATCCCCATGGGCATCTCCGTGGGCATCTCCTCCCTGTTGGCATCTCCCCATGGGCATCCCCTCCCCATGGGTATCGCCATGGGCATCACCATGGCCATCTCCTCCTCTTGGGCATCTCCTCCCTGTGGGCATCACCATGGGCATCCCCTTCCCTTGGGCATCTCCCCATGGACACCACCATGGGCATGTCCTCCCTGTTGGCATCTCCCCGTGGACAGCACCTTGGCCATCTTCTCCCTGTGGGCATCTCATCACCGTGGGCACCACCGTGGGTATCTCCATGGGCATCTTCTCCCCGTGGGCATCCTCGTGGGCATCCCATCTCCATGGACACCACCGTGGGCGTCTTCTCCCTGTGGGCATCTTGACTCCATGGGCAACTCATCCTGGTGGGCACCACCGTGGGCATCCCATCCCCATGGACACCACCGTGGGCATCTCCATGGGCATCTTCTCCCCACGGGCATCCCCATGGATACCCCCTTGGGCATCCCCATGGACATCTTCTCCCCATGGGCATCCCCACGGATACCCCCACGGATACCCCCATGGACATCCCCATGGACATCTCCTCTCCATGGGCATCACCGTGGACATCTTGACCCTTCGGGCATCCCCCCTCCATGGGCACCTCCTCCCCATGGACACCCCCTCTCCTGGGGAGATCTCCTGGGCACCCCATGGGCACCTCCCCCTTGGATGGGCATCCCCATGGGCACCAATATCCCACCCCATGGACATCCCACCCCATGGGCACCTTCTCCCCATGGACATCCCACCCCATGGACATCCCACCCCATGGGCACCTTCTCCCCATGGACATCCCACCCCATGGACATCCCACCCCATGGGCACCTTCTCCCCATGGGCACCTTCTCCCCATGGACATCCCACCCCATGGGCACCTTCTCCCCATGGGCACCTTCTCCCCATGGATATCCCACCCCATGGGCACCTTCTCCCCATGGGCACCTTCTCCCCATGGACATCCCACCCCATGGGCACCTTCTCCCCATGGGCACCTTCTCCCCATGGATATCCCACCCCATGGGCACCTTCTCCCCATGGGCACCTTCTCCCCATAGACATCCCACCCCATGGACATCCCACCCCATGGGCACCTTCTCCCCATGGACATCCCACCCCATGGACATCCCACCCCATGGATACCCCACCCCATGGACACCTTTTCCCCATGGGCACCTTCTCCCCATGGACATCCCACCCCATGGATACCGCACCCCATGGACATCCCACCCCATGGACATCCCACCCCATGGGCACCTTCTCCCCATGGGCACCTTCTCCCCATAGACATCCCTCCCCATGGGCACCTTCTCCCCATAGACATCCCACCCCATGGGCACCTTCTCCCCATGGACATCCCACCCCATGGACATCCCACCCCATGGATACCCCACCCCACGGGCACCTTCTCCCCATGGGCACCTCCCCCTTGGATGGGCATCCCCATGGGCACCAATATCCCACCCCATGGGCACCCCATAGATCCCCCCCGTCATGGTGGGGGGGTTCTCCTGGGCACCCCACCGTCCCCTTCCCTCCCCCCATGGCCACCCCGCCCCACGGGCACCAACGCCCCTCCCCACACCCCCACGGGCGCCGCCTCCCCCCGCCCCCCGCCGCAGCCCCTAGCTGTGGGGCGCAGCGCGTGGGCCCCCCCCCTCACCCCGGGGGGGGCGCTGGGGGTCGCGGCGGGGGGCTGAGGGTGCCGTGCCGCAGGGGTGCTGCGGGAGGTGGGCACCGACTTCACGGTGGACGCCCGGGCGCTGACCAAGACGGGGGGACCCCACGTCAAGGCCCGGGTGGTCAACCCCTCGGGCGCCCTCACCGACACCTGCGTCACCGACCACGGCGACGGCACCTACCGCGTGGCCTACACCCCCTACGAGGACGGTGAGGGACCCCCGGGACCCCCCCAACCCCGGGACCCCAAAACTCCCAACACCCCCCGGGACCCCTCCAACCCCGGGACCCAAACCCGCCCCCCGGGACCCCAAAACTCCCAACACACCCGGGACCCCCACGCCCCTCCCCGGACCCCAGCATCACCCAACATCCCCCCACCCCGGGACCCCCACACCCCCCCGGGACCCCAACATCCCCCCACCCCGGGACCCCCACGCCCCCCAGGACCCCAACATCCCCCCACCCTGGGACCCCCATGCCCCCCGGGACCCCCACACCCCCCCGGGACCCCAAAACTCCCAACACCCCTCAGGGACACCAACACCTCCTGGGATCCCAACGCCCCCCGGGACCCCCCCCACCCCGGGACCCCAAAACTGCCAACACCCCCTGGGACCCCCACGCCCCCCCCGGACCCCAATATCCCCCCCCAGGACCCCCAAACCCCCCTGGAACCCCAACATCGCCCCCCGGGACCCCAACCTCACCCCCTGGGATCCCAACCCCCCCCGGGACCCCCATGCCCCCCCCCCCCCCCCCGGGACCCCAAAACTCCCAACACCCCTCAAGGACCCCAACCCCCCCCGGGACCCCCACGCTCCCCCCTGGACCCCAGCATCACCCAACATCCCCCCACCCCAAGACCCCAGTGTGACCCAACATCCCCCCCCCGGGACCCCCACGTCCCCCCGGGACCCCAACATCCCCCCCCTGGGACCCCCACATCCCCCCCCAGGACCCCAACATCCCCCCCGGGACCCCAGAACTCCCAACACCCCTCAGGGACACCAACACCTCCTGGGACCCCCACGCCCCCCCAGGACCCCAACCCCCCCCCCCGGGACCCCAACATCCACCCCCCGGGACCCAAACCCCCGCCAGGACCCCGAAACCCCCCCGGGACCCCCACGCCCCCCCCCCGGGACCCCAGCAACCCCTGCACCCCCTCCCCAGCACCCCCCGCCCCAGGACACTGAGCCCCCACCCCTGGGACCCCCAACCCCAACCACGGACCCCCAACCTGCCCCCAAACCATCACCTGGGGCCCCCAGCCCCCCTGGGACCCCCACAAACACCCCCCCAGGGACCCCCAACCCCCCAGGGACCCTCACAGCCCCCTCCCCAACACCCCCCAGGGACCCCCAACCCCCCGGGACCCTCACAGCCCCCTCCCCAACACCCCCCAGGGACCCCCAACCCCAACCACGGACCCCCAACCTGCCCCCAAACCATCACCTGGGGCCCCCAGCCCCCCTGGGACCCCCACAAACACCCCCCCAGGGACCCCCAACCCCCCAGGGACCCTCACAGCCCCCTCCCCAACACCCCCCAGGGACCCCCAACCCCCCGGGACCCTCACAGCCCCCTCCCCAACCCCAACCAGAGACCCCCAACCCCCCTGGGACCCTCCTAACACCCCCAACCCCTCCCCCGGGACCCTCACAGCCCCCTCCCCAACCCCCTCCAGAGACCCCCAACCCCCCTGGGACCCTCACAGCCCCCTCCCCAACACCCCCCAGGGGCCCCCAACCCCCCCGGGACCCTCACAGCCCCCTCCCCAACCCCCTCCAGAGACCCCCAACCCCCCCGGGACCCTCACAGCCCCCTCCCCAACCCCCTCCAGAGACCCCCAACCCCTCTGGGACCCTCACAGCCCCCTCCCCAACCCCAACCAGAGACCCCCAACCCCCCGGGACCCTCAGAGCCCCCTCCCCAACCCCAACCAGAGACCCCCACCCCCCCGGGACCCTCAGAGCCCCCTCCCCAACCCCATCCGGAGACCCCCAACCCCTCTGGGACCCTCCTAACACCCCCCACCCAACCCCAACCAGTCACCTCCACCCCCCATGGGACCCACCCAACCCCTCCCCCGGGTCCCCCTCCCGTGGCGGGGGGTGACGCCATGTCCCCCCCCCCCAAGGCGTGCACCGGGTGGAGGTGACGTACGACGAGGTGGCCGTCCCCAAGAGCCCCTTCCGCGTGGGGGTGGCCGAGGGCTGCGACCCCTCCCGCGTGCGGGCGCACGGGCCCGGCCTGGAGGGCGGCCACGTCGGCAAGGCCAACCACTTCACCGTGGAGACCAGGTGGGCACCCCGACCCCCCCCGGGACCCCCGGGACCCCCGGACCTGCCACCCATGACCCCTCCCATGGACGCGTCACCTCCAACCCCTGCCATCGGAGGTGCCACCTCTGTCCCCTGTCACCTCTGTCCCCTCCGATGGACACGTCACCTCCATCCTCTGCCATCGGAGGTGCCACCTCTGTCCCCTGTCACCTCCATCCCCTCCCATGGCCGTGTCACCTCCATCCTCTGCCATTGGAGGTGCCACCTCTGTCCCCTGTCACCTCTGTCCCCTCCCATGGCCGTGTCACCTCCATCCTCTGCCATTGGAGGTGCCACCTCTGTCCCCTGTCACCTCTGTCCCCTCCCATGGCCGTGTCACCTCCATCCTCTGCCATTGGAGGTGCCACCTCTGTCCCCTGTCACCTCTGTCCCCTCCCATGGCCGTGTCACCTCCATCCTCTGCCATTGGAGGTGCCACCTCTGTCCCCTGTCACCTCTGTCCCCTCCCATGGCCGTGTCACCTCCATCCTCTGCCATTGGAGGTGCCACCTCTGTCCCCTGTCACCTCTGTCCCCTCCCATGGCCACGTCACCTCCAACTCCTGCCATCGGAGGTGCCACCTCCATCCCCTGTCACCAACCCGCCACCTCTGTCCCCTCCCATGGCCGTGTCACCTCCATCCTCTGCCATTGGAGGTGCCACCTCCATCCCCTGTCACCTCCGTCCCCTCCCATGGACACGTCACCTCCATCCCCTGCCATTGGAGGTGCCACCTCCATCCCCTGTCACCAACCCGCCACCTCTGTCCCCTCCCATGGCCGTGTCACCTCCATCCTCTACCCCTGGAGATGCCACCTCCATCCCCTGTCACCTCCATCCCCTCCCATGGCCGTGTCACCTCCATCCTCTACCCCTGGAGATGCCACCTCCATCCCCTGCCACCAACGTGCCACCTCCACCCCCCTCCCCGCCCTTGCGTCCCCCTCCTGCCCCGGCCACGGACGTGCCACCCCCACCCCACGTCCCGCCGCCCCCTCGCCAGCGCCCCTGAGCGGTGCCGTGTCCCCAGGGGCGCGGGCACGGGGGGGCTGGGCCTGGCCATCGAGGGGCCGTCGGAGGCCAAGATGTCCTGCAAGGACAACAAGGACGGGAGCTGCTCCGTGGACTACGTCCCCTTCACGCCCGGCGACTACGACGTCAACATCACCTTCGGGGGGCACCCCATCCCCGGTGAGCGGGGGGCGGGGGGTGGGGGGGGCTGCTGGACCCACCGGCGGGGCCGTGGGGCTGCCCCGTGGTGACCACAGTGACCCTGCGCCGGCCCCGTGGCCGTGGCCTTGGGGGCACCTTGAGTGTGTTGACCCCATGGCCACGTTGACCCCTTGGCCGCGTTGACCACACCCATGGGTTGGCACCCTGGCCACGTTGGCCCCATGGCCACACTGACCCTTTGGCCACGTTGACCCCACGGCCACAGTGTCATCGTGCCACACTGTCCCCTTGGCCATGTTGACCCCACGGCCACACCTTCCCCATGGCCATGTTGACCACACCCATGGGTTGGCACCCTGGCCACGTTGGCCCCATGGCCACACTGACCCTTTGGCCACGTTGACCCCATGGCCACACTGTCCCCTTGGCCATGTTGGCCCCATGGCCTTGTTGACCCCATGGCCACACCTTCCCCATGACCATGTTGACCACATCCATGGGTTGGCCCCATGGCCACACTGTCCCCTTGACCACATTGACCCCCTGCCCACAGTGGCCCTGTGGCCACACTGTTGCTTTGGCCACCTTGACCCCCTGCCCATGCTGTCATCAGGCCACGTTGACCCCATGGCCACACTGTCCCCTTGGCCATGTTGACCCCTTGGCCACAGTGGCCCCATGGCCACATTGGCCCCTTGACCACGTTGACCCCAATGGCACAGCATCCCCATGGCCACGTGGACCCCATGGCCTTGGTGGCCCCATGGCCCCATTGACCCCATGGCCACATTGACCCCATGGCCACATTGACCCCATGACCATGCTGGCCCCACAGCCATGGTGTCCCCTGGCCATGTTGACCCCATGGCCACGTTGACCCATTGACACCTTGACCCCATGGCCTCATTGACCTTACGGCCATGTTGACCCCATGACCTTGTTGAGCCCCTGCCCACCTTGACCCATTGACACCTTGACCCCATGGCCGTGTTGACCCCTGCCCACCTTGACCCATTGACATGTTGACCCCATGGCCATGTTGACCCCCTGCCCACCTTGACCCCCTGCTCACCTTGACCCCTTGACCCCCTTCCCACCTTGATCCCCTGACCCCCTGCCCACCTTGACCCCTTGACCTCCTGCCCACCTTGACCCCCTGCTCACCTTGACCCCTTGACCCCCTGCCCACCTTGACCCCCTGCCCCTGCCCACACTGACCCCCTGACCCCCTGCCCACGCTGACCCCCTGCTTACCTTGACCCCTTGACCCCCTGCCCACCTTGACCCCCTGCCCACCTTGACCTCTTGACCCCTGCCCACCTTGACCCCCTGCCTCCCTGCCCACACTGACCCCCTGACCCCCTGCCCACGCTGACCCCCTGCCTACCTTGACCCCTTGACCCCCTGCCCACCTTGACCCCCTGCCCACCTTGACCCCTGCCCATGCTGACCCCCTGCCCACCTTGACCTCTTGACCCCTGCCCACCTTGACCCCCTGCCTCCCTGCCCACACTGACCCCCTGACCCCCTGCCCACGCTGACCCCCTGCCCACCTTGACCCCTTGACCCCCTGCCCACCTTGACCCCCTGCCCACCTTGACCCCTTGACCTCCTGCCCACGCTGACCCCCTGCCCATGCTGACCTCTTGACCCCCTGCCCACCTTGACCCCCTGACCCCCTGCCCACACTGACCCCCTGACCCCCTGCCCACACTGACCCCCTGCCCACCTTGACCCCTTGACCTCCTGCCCACGCTGACCCCCTGCCCACGCTGACCTCTTGACCCCCTGCCCACCTTGACCCCCTGCCCCCCTGCCCACACTGACCCCCTGCCCACCATGACCCCCTGCTCACCTTGACCCCCTGCCCCCCTGCCCACACTGACCCCCTGACCCCCTGCCCACCTTGACCCCTTGACCCCCTGCCCACCTTGACCCCTGCCCCCCGCCCTCGCCGCAGGGAGCCCCTTCCGGGTGCCGGTGACGGAGGTGGTGGACCCCGGGAAGGTGAAATGTTCGGGGCCGGGGCTGGGCCCCAGCGTCAGGGCGCGCGTGCCCCAGACCTTCACCGTGGACTGCAGCGCCGCCGGGCTGGCGCCCCTCGAGGTCACGCTCCTGGGCCCCTCCGGTACGTGGGGCACGGCGGGGACGGGGCTGACCTGTGGGGTGCCCTGCCCCATAGCGGGTCCTCTCCTGGGGGGTGTCCTCCTCCATGGGTTCTCTCTGCCCCTTGGGGTGCCCTGCCCCACGGCGTGTCCTCCTCCATGGGGTGTCCTGCCCAGGGACACACTGCCCCATGGATTTCCCTGCCCCATGGATACCCTGCCCCATAGCGGGTCCTCTCCTGAGGGGCACCCTCCTCCATGGGTTCTCTCTGCCCCTTGGGGTGTCCTGCCCCACGGCGTGTCCTCCTCCATGGGGTGTCCTTTTCTATGGGGTGCCCTGCCCAGGGACACGCTGCCCCATGGATTTCCCTGCCCCATGGATTTCCCTGCCCCATAGCGGGTCCTCTCCTGGGGGGTGTCCTCCTCCATGGGTTCTCTCTGCCCCTTGGGGTGTCCTGCCCCATGGCGTGTCCTCCTCCATGGGGTGTCCTGCCCAGGGACACACTGCCCCATGGATTTCCCTGCCCCATGGATTTCCCTGCCCCATGGATGCCCTGCCCCATAGCGGGTCCTCTCCTGGGGGGTGTCCTCCTCCATGGGTTCTCTCTGCCCCTTGGGGTGCCCTGCCCCACAGCGTGTTCTCCTCCATGGGGTGTCCTCTTCTATGGGGTGCCCTGCCCAGGGACACACTGCCCCATGGATTTCCCTGCCCCATGGATGCCCTGCCCAGGGGTGCTCTGCCCCATAGCGTGTCCTTCTCCATGGGGTGCTGCAACCCATGGGGTGTCTGGTCCATGGGTGTCCTGCCCCATGGCGTGTCCTGCCCCAGATGATGCTCTACCCCATGGGACACTCAACCCCAAGGGTCCCCCCTGCCCCACTGACAGCAGCTGCCCCATAGGATACAGGGCACCCTGCCCCACAGAATACTCAACCCCAGGGGTCCCCCTGCCCCACAGATCCCCCTGCCCCACAGAATACTCAACCCCAGGAGTCCCCCTGCCCCACAGATCCCCCTGCCCCATGGAATACTCAACCCCAGGGGTCCCCCTGCCCCACAGATCCCCCTGCCCCACAGAATACTCAACCCCAGGAGTCCCCCTGCCCCACAGATCCCCCTGCCCCACAGAATACTCAACCCCAGGAGTCCCCCTGCCCCACAGATCCCCCTGCCCCATGGAATACTCAAGCCCAGGGGTCCCCGTGCCCCACAGATCCCCCTGCCCCACAGAATACTCAACCCCAGGGGTCCCCCTGCCCCACAGATCGCCCTGCCCCACAGAATACTCAACCCCAGGGGTCCCCCTGCCCCACAGATCGCCCTGCCCCATGGAATACTCAACCCCAGGGGTCCCCCTGCCCCACAGATCCCCCTGCCCCATGGAATACTCAACCCCAGGGGTCCCCGTGCCCCACAGATCCCCCTGCCCCACGGAATACTCAACCCCAGGGGTCCCCCTGCCCCACAGATCCCCCTGCCCCACAGAATACTCAACCCCAGGGGTCCCCCTGCCCCACAGATCCCCCTGCCCCATGGAATACTCAACCCCACAGGATCTCCCTGCCCCATAGGACCCCCTGCCCCATGGAGCACTCAACCTCAAGGATCCCCGTGCCCCACAGATCCTCCTGCCCCATGGAATACTCAACCCCAAGGGTCCCCATGTCCCAGAGGTCCCCCTGCCCCACGGGATACTCAACCCCAAGGGTCCCCCTGCCCCATAGGTCCCCCTGCCCCACAGAATACTCAAGCCCAAGGGTGCCCCTGCCCCACAGATCCCCCTGCCCCACAGAATACTCAAGCCCAAGGGTGCCCCTGCCCCACGGAATACTCAACCCCAGGGGTCCCCCTGCCCCACAGATCCCCCTGCCCCACGGAACACTCAACCCCAAGGGTCCCCGTGCCCCACAGGTCCCCCTGCCCCACGGAATACTCAACCCCAGGGGTCCCCCTGCCCCACAGATCCCCCCCGCCCCAATGACAGCACCTCCCCATAGGTCTGGCGGAGCCGGTGGAGGTCCGTGACAACGGCGACGGGACCCACAAGGTGAACTACACCCCGGGCACCGACGGGCCCTACACCGTGGCCGTCAAATACGCCGACCAGGAGGTGCCGCGCAGGTGGGACTCCCCCCCCCCCCCCCCCACCCCCCGGGGCGCGTGCGGGGCCGCTCGGGGGTCACCCCGCTCGCGCCCCCCAACCCCTCCTGCCCCCCTCCCCGTAGCCCCTTCAAGCTGAAGGCGCTGCCCGGCCATGACGCCAGCAAGGTGCGCGCCAGCGGGCCGGGGCTGAGCGGGGGGGGGATCCCCGCCAGCCTCCCCGTCGAGTTCGCCATCGACGCCCGCGACGCCGGCGAGGGGCTGCTCACCGTCCAGATCCTGGTGCGAGCCGTGGGGCGCGCCGTGGGGCGGGGAGGGGGAGAGGGGGCGGGGCGGTGGTGATGGGGCGTCTTGGGGTGGGGGGGGGAGGGGGAGGAGAGGGGGTGTGGGGTGCTCTGGTAGCTGCGCGGTGGGGTGATGAGACCCATAGGGTGCCCTGGCCCCTGTGCTGTGGGGCGCTGAGCCCTATAGAGTGCCCTGGCCCCCATGCCATGGGGTGACGAGACCCATAGGGTGCCCTGGCCCCCATGCCATGGGGCGCTGAGCCCCATAGGGTGTCCTGTCCCCCATGCTATAGGACACTGAGCCCTGTCAGGTGCCCTGTCCCCCGCGCTATGGGGTGCTGAGCCCCGTCAGGTGCCCGGGCCCCGCGCTATGGGGTGCTGAGCCCCATAGAGTGCCCGGGCCCCGCGCTATGGGGTGCTGAGCCCCACAGAGTGCCCGGGCCCCGCGCTATGGGGTGCTGAGCCCCATAGGGTTCCCTGTCCCCGTGCTATGGGGTGCTGAGCCCCATAGAGTGCCCGGGCCCCGCGCTATGGAGTGCTGAGCCCCATAGAGTGCCCGGGCCCCGTGCTATGGGGTGCTGAGCCCTGTCGGGTGCCCGGGCCCCGTGCTATGGGGTGCTGAGCCCTGTCGGGTGCCCGGGCCCCGCGCTATGGGGTGCTGAGCCCCATAGGGTTCCCTGTCCCCATGCTATGGGGTGCTGAGCCCCATAGAGTGCCCGGGCCCCGCGCTATGGGGTGCTGAGCCGCGCTGCCCGCAGGACCCCGAGGGGCAGCCCAAGAAGGCCGCGATCCGGGACAACGGGGACGGCACCTACACCGTGTCCTACGTGCCCGACCTGCCGGGGCGCTACACCATCACCATCAAGTACGGGGGGGGACGAGATCCCCTGCTCCCCCTTCCGCATCCACGCCGTGCCCGCCGGCGACGCCAGCAAGTGCCTCGTCACGGGTGGGTCCTGCCCCACGGAGTTCCCCTCCCTGACCCATAGCATCTCCTTTGCGGCCTCGTGGCATCGCCTTGCTGCCCCATGGCATCTCCCTGCCGCCCCATAGCGTCTCCTTGCTGCCCCACAGCATCCCCGTGCTGCCTTCAGGCATCCCTGTGTTGCCCCATGGCGTCCCTTGCTGCCCCATGGCATCTCCCTGCCGCCCCACAGCATCTCCTTGCTGCCCCACGGCATCCCCCTGCTGCCTTAAGGCATCCCTGTGCTGCCCCACAGCATCCCCGTGCTGTCCCTCACTGCCCCATAGCATCTCCCTGCTGCCCCATAACGTCTCCTTGAAGCCCCACGGCATCCCCATGCTGCCCCACAGCATCCCCGTGCTGTCCCTCGCTGCCCCATAGCATCTCCTTGCCGCCCTACAGTGTCTCCCTGCCGCCCCACAGCATCTCCTTGCTGCCCCACGGCATCCCTGTGCTGCCTTAAGGCATCCCTGTGCTGCCCCATGGCATCCCTCGCTGCCCCATGGCATCTCCCTGCCGCCCCATAGCATCTCCCTGCCACCCCATAGCGTCTCCTTGCTGCCCCACGGCATCCCCGTGCTGCCCCACGGCATCCCTGTGCTGTCCCTTGCTGCCCCATAGCATCTCCTTGCCGCCCTATAGTGTCTCCCTGCCGCCCCACAGCATCTCCTTGCTGCCCCACGGCATCCCTGTGCTGCCTTAAGGCATCCCTGTGCTGCCCCATGGCATCCCTCGCTGCCCCATAGCATCTCCCTGCCACCCCATAGCGTGTCCTTGCTGCCCCACAGCATCCCCGTGCTGTCCCTCGCTGCCCCATAGCATCTCCTTGCTGCCCCACGGCATCCCTGTGCTGCCCCACCTGCCACCCCATAGCATCCCCATGCCGTCCCTTGCTGCCCCATGGCATCCCTCGCTGCCCCATAGCATCTCCCTGCTGCCCCATGGCATCCATGTCCTGCCCTGCCCCACGGCATCCCCGTGCTGCCCCACACTGCTCTACAGATTCCCCATCCTGCCCCATGCCCCCTCCTTGCTGCCCCACAGCATCCCCTCGCTGCCCCACAGCATCCCCTCGCTGCCCCACAGAATCCTTCTGCTACCCCGGGGCTGCTCCCACCCACTGCCCCTCGAACACCCCCATCTGCCCCACTCCTGCCCCCCAGCACCCCCACCCCACCTCATGTGCCCCACTGCTGCCCCCAGCACCCCCCCATCTGCCCCACTGCCGCCCCCCAGCACCCCCCACCCCATCTGCCCCCCCACTCCTGCCCCCCAGCACCCCCCATCTGCCCCACTGCTGCCCCCAGCACCCCCCCCATCTCCCCCTCACTGCTGCCCCCAGCACCCCCACCCCATCTGCCCCCCACTGCCGCCCCCCAGCACCCCCACCCCATCTGCCCCCCACTCCTGCCCCCCAGCACCCCCCCATCTCCCCCTCACTGCTGCCCCCAGCACCCCCACCCCATCTGCCCCACTCCTGCCCCCCAGCACCCCCCCATCTCCCCCTCACTGCTGCCCCCAGCACCCCCACCCCATCTGCCCCCCACTCCTGCCCCCCAGCACCCTCCCATCTCCCCCTCACTGCTGCCCCCCAGCACCCCCCACCCCACCCCATCTACCCCCCACTGCTGCCCCCAGCACCCCCCATCTCCCCCCCCAACCCCCCCTATGGCACAGTGGGGGGGTGAGCGGGCACCCCCAGCGCACAGCAGCACCCCTCCCCCCCCCGCAGCCCCCCGCCCCCTCCCCCTTCTCACCTGCCCCCCCCCCCCGCTCTCTCTTTGCAGTGTCCATTGGGGGCCACGGATTGGGTAAGTGGCACCGGGGGGGTGGGGGGGGGGTGCAGTGCTGGACTTGGGGGGCTGGGCTGACCCCACCCCCACCCCCCCCCCCCCTCGCCCCACTCCGTCCCGCAGGCGCCTGCCTGGGTCCCACCATCCAGATCGGGGAGGAGACGGTCATCACGGTGGACGCCAAGGCGGCCGGGCAGGGCAAGGTGACCTGCCAGGTGTCCACGCCCGACGGCGCCGAGCTGGACGTGGACGTGGTGGAGAACCACGACGGCACCTTCGACATCTTCTACACGGCCCCCGAGCCCGGGAAATACGTCATCACCATCCGCTTCGGGGGCGAGCACGTCCCCAACAGCCCCTTCCACGTCATGGTGGGGGGGGGTGGGCGCGGGGGGCAGGGGGTCGGGGGGGGGGTCGGGGGGTGGGAGGTCGTGGTGGGGCTCTGGGAGGGGGGTGGGGGAGAATGGGGGGTGGGGGGGGGGTGGGGGGGGGAAGTGGGGTGGGCTCCAGGAGTCTGGGAGATCGGGGGGGGGCTCCAGGGGGTCAGGGGCCGTGGGAGGCTCTGTGGGGTCAGAGGCTGTGGGGGGCTCCAGGGGGCCAGGGGCCGTGGGGGGGTCCAGGGGGTCAGGAGGCCACAGGGGGCTCCAGGGGGTCAGAGACAGTGGGGGGCTCCAGGGGGTCAGGGGCTGTGGGGGGGGCTGTGGGGTTGGAGGCCATGGGGGGGTCCGTGGGGTCAGAGACCGTGGGGGGCTCCAGGGGGTCAGGGGCCGTGGGGGGGTCCAGGGGGTCAGGAGGCCACAGGGGGCTCCAGGGGGTCAGAGACAGTGGGGGGCTCTATGGGGTCAGAGGCTGTGGGGGGCTCCAGGGGGTCAGAGGCCATGGGGGGCTCCATGGGACTGAGTTGGGGTGAGACTGATCTCCAGGGGGTCAGAGACCATGGGGGGCTCCATGGGGCAGAGATCCGGGGCCACCGTGGAGCTGGGAGACCGCGGTGGTCGCCATGGGGCTGGGAGGCCGCGATGGGGTGCCGTGGGTCTTACAGCCCCTCTCTGCCCCACGGCGCCAGGCCACAGAGGAGCCGCCCCCCACCACCGAGAGCCTCCGGCCCTTCAACCTCGTCATCCCCTTCACCGTCCAGAAGGGCGAGATCACAGGTGGGATGGGGGGGGGGGGGGAGATTCGGGGCGCGTGGGGCGCAGTGGGGCGCGAGCCCGTCCCCCAGCACCCCCGCCCCCGCGGCCGGCTGACGCGGTGGCCCCCAGGGGAGGTGCGGATGCCCTCGGGGAAGACGGCGCGGCCCAACATCACCGACAACAAGGACGGGACGGTGACGGTGCGCTACGCCCCCACCGAGAAGGGGCTGCACGAGATGGACATCCGCTACGACGGCAACCACATCCCCGGTGAGACCCACGGCGGGCAGCGGGCGGGCACCGCGGGGCACCGCGGGGCGCTGGGGGGTGGCTGAGCAAGGCCGATGAAGAGTTGGGGTCAACTCCGTCGTGGTGGCCCCACGGGTGCCGTGATGGGGGGAAACCGCGGTGCACGCCGTGGGGCTGGGAGATCTCAGCGGGATGGAGTTGGGGGTCAGGATGGGCTCCATAGGGCTGGGAGACCGTGGTGGGCACTGTGGGGCAGAGGTTTGGTGCTGTGGTGGGCACCGTGGGGCAGAGTTGGGTCCAGGGTGATCTCAGTGGGGCTGGGAGGCCATGGTGGGCTCCATGGGGCAGAGGTTTGGGGCTGTGGTGGACATCATAGAGTTGGGAGACCGTGGTGGGCACCGTGGGGCAGAGCTTTGGGGCTGTGGTGGGCACCATGGCATTGGGAGATGATGGTAGGCACCATGGGGCAGAGGTTTGGGGCCATGGTGGGCTCCATGGGGCAGAGTTGGGTCCAGGGTGATCTCAGTGGGGCTGGGAGACCATAGTGGGCACCGTGGGGCAGAGTTGGGTTCAGGGTGATCTCAGTGGGGCTGGGAGGCCATGGTGGGCACCGTGGGGCAGAGGTTTGGGGCTGTGGTGGACATCATAGCGTTGGGAGATCGTGGTGGACACCATGGGGTCAGGAGACCGTGGTGGGCACCGTGGGGCAGAGGTTTGGGGCTGTGGTGGGCACCGTGGGGCAGAGTTGGGGTCAGGGTGATCTCCATGGGGTCAGGAGACCATAGTGGGCACCGTGGGGCAGAGGTTTGGGGCTGCGGTGGACACTATGGGTTTGGAAGACCATGGTGGGCACCATGGGGCAGAGTTGGGTCCAGGGTGATCTCAGTGGGGCTGGGAGGCCGTGGTGGGCACCGTGGGGCAGAGTTGGGTCCAGGGTGACCTCAGTGGGGTTGGAAGACCATGGTGGGCACCATGGGGCTGGGAGGCCATGGTGGGCTTCATGGGGCAGAGTTGGGTCCAGGGTGATCTCAGTGGGGCTGGGAGGCCATGGTGGGCACCGTGGGGCAGAGGTGACCCAACCGTCACCCCCCTCGTGTCCCCAGGGAGTCCCCTCCAGTTCTACGTGGACGCCGTCAACCCCCGCCACGTCAGCGCCTACGGGCCGGGGCTGAGCCACGGCATGGTCAACAAGCCCTGCACCTTCACCATCGTCACCAAGGACGCCGGCGAGGGTGGGTGGCCAAGGGGGGGGGGGGGGGACGCCGGCGGTGTCGGGGGGCCTTCGGTGACCCCCGCTGCCGCCTGACACCCGTCCCGCTCCCCCCAGGTGGGCTGTCGCTGGCGGTGGAAGGTCCGTCCAAGGCGGAGATCACCTGCCAGGACAACAAGGACGGGACGTGCGCCGTGTCCTACCTGCCCACCGCGCCCGGCGACTACAGCATCATCGTCCGCTTCGATGACAAGCACATCCCGGGCAGCCCCTTCACCGCCAAGATCACCGGTGAGAGCGCCCCCCGCCCTCTCGGGGGTCCCACCCAGGGCCTCGGGGCCTTCATGTGGCCGTGGGGGCACCTGGGTGGCCGTGGGGGCACCACGGTGGGCATGGGGTGGGCATGGGGGCACCTGCATGGACATGGGGGCACCTCTGTGGTCATGGGGACAGCTGCATGGCCATGGGGACACGATGGTGGGCATGGGGTGGGCATGGGGACACGATGGTGGGCATGGGGTGGGCATGGAGGCACCTGCATGGCCATGGGGACACCACGGTGGGCATGGGGTGGCCATGGGGGCACCTGCATGGCCATGGGGACACCACGGTGGGCATGGGGTGGCCATGGGGGCACCTGCATGGCCATGGGGACACCATGGTGGGCATGGGGTGGGCATGGGGGCACCTGCATGGCCGTGGGGACACAATGGTGGGCATGGGGTGGCCATGGGGACATGATGGTGGGCATGGGGTGGGCATGGAGGCACCTGCATGGCCATGGGGACACCATGGTGGGCATGGGGTGGCCATGGGGGCACCTGCATGGCTGTGGGGACACCACGGTGGGCATGGGGTGGGCATGGGGACACGATGGTGGGCATGGGGTGGGCATGGAGGCACCTGCATGGCCATGGGGACACCATGGTGGGCATGGGGTGGCCATGGGGACACAATGGTGAGCATGGGGTGGCCGTGGGGGCACGTGCATGGTCATGGGGGCACCCACGTGGTCATGGGGGCAGCTGCATGGCCATGGGGTGGCCATGGTGGGCATGGGGTGGCCATGGGGGCACCTGCATGGCCATGGAGACATCATGGTGGGCGTGAGGTGGCCATGGGGGCATCTACATGGCTATGGGGTGGCCATGGGGGCATCTACATGGCTATGGGGTGGCCATGGGGGCAGCTGCATGGCCATGGGGACACCATGGTGGACGTGAGGTGGCCATGGGGGCACCTACGTGGCCATGGGGGCAGCTGCATGGCCATGGGGACACCATGGTGGGCGTGAGGTGGCCATGGAGGCACCTGCATGGCCATGGGGGCACCTCTGTGGTCATGGGGGCATCTATGTGGTCATGGAGACCCCTGGGTGGTCATGGCCATGGGGCACCTGCGTGGTGATGGGGACACTGGGAACCCATCGTGGCATCCCCATCCATCCCTGGCCACTAGGACCCCCTCACATGGCCACAGGGACAGCTGCATGGCCACCAGGAGCCCACCTCGTGGCCACGGGGACCTCGTGGGGCCTTGGGGACCCCCTCACATGGCCACGGGGACCTCGTGGGGCCTTGGGGACACCATCACATGGTCATGGGGACCTCATGGAGCCGTGGGGACCCCCTCACATGGCCATGGGGACCTTGTGGGGCCTTGGGGACCCCCTCACATGGCCACGGGGACCTTGCGGGGGCCCTATGACGTGGCCTTGAGGACCCTACCCACACGCCCATGGGTTCTCCATCCACCCCGTGTCCGTGGTGACCCCACCCACCTCCAGCCTCGGAGACCCCCCCTCCGCCCCAAGGGCTGTCACCCCCCCGGGGCTGACGTCCCCTCCACAGGGGACGACTCCATGCGGACGTCCCAGCTCAACGTGGGCACCTCGACCGACGTCTCGCTGAAGATCGCGGAGACGGACCTGAGCCTGCTGACGGCGAGCATCCGCGCGCCCTCGGGCAACGAGGAGCCCTGCCTGCTCAAACGGCTGCCCAACCGCCACATCGGTGCGGGGCAGGGGTGGGGGCACGGGGCCGGGGGCCGGGGGGCCGGGGGCCGGGGGGCCGGGGGGCTGGGAGGTTGTGGGTGAAGGAGAACTGGGGTAGGGGGTGCGGGGTGGTGGGCTTGGTGGCCATGGGAAGGGCACGTTGCTGGTTGCCAAGGGGCTAGTGGAGGTGACCACAGGTGGTGGGGGTGGCCAGGACTGGTGGAGGTGGCCAGGGGCTGGTGGTGGAGGCCACAGGCTGGTGGCCAGGACTGGTGGTGATGGTCAGGGGCTGGTGGTGGTGGCCACAGGCTGGTGGTGGTGGCCAGGAGTTGGTAGAGGTGGCCAGGGGCTGGTGGTGGTAGCCAGGGGCTGGTGGTGACCAGGAGCTGGTGGTGGTGACCAGGGGTTGGTGGTGGAGGCCAGGAGTTGGTAGAAGTGGCCAGGAGTTGGTAGAAGTGGCCAGGACTGGTGGAGGTGGCCAGGGGCTGGTAGTGGAGGCCAGGGGTTGGTGGTGGTGGCCAGGAGTTGGTAGAGGTGGCCACAGGCTGGTGGTGGTGGTCACGGGATGGTGGTGGAGGCCAGGGGCTGGTGGTGGTGGCCAGAGGCTGGTGGCCAGGACTGGTAGAGGTGGCCGCAGGCTGGTGGTGGTGACCAGGGGCTGGTGGTGGTGACCAGGGGTTGGTGGTGGTGGTCAGGGGCTGGCAGTGGTGGCCAGGGGCTGGTGGCCAGGGCTGATGGTGACCAGGGGCTGGTGGTGGAGGCCAGGGGCTGGTGGTGGTGGCCACGGGCTGGTGGCCAGGACTGGTGGTGATGGTCAGGGGCTGGTGGTGGTGGCCAGGGGCTGGTGGTGGTCAGGGGCTGATGGTGGTGGCCAGAGGGTGGTGGTAGAGGCCACAGGCTGGTGGCCAGGGGCTGGTGGTGGAGGCCAGGGGCTGGTGGTGGTGGCCAGAGGCTGGTGGCCAGAGGCTGGTGGCCAGGGCTGGCGGCCATGGCTCACAGTGGTGTCCCCCGCAGGCATCTCCTTCACGCCCAAGGAGGTGGGCGAGCACGTGGTGAGCGTGCGGAAGAGCGGGCAGCACGTCACCAACAGCCCCTTCAAGATCCTGGTGGGGCAGTCGGAGATCGGGGACGCCAGCCGCGTGAAGGTGTGGGGGCAGGGCCTGGTGGAGGGACACACCTTCGAGGTGTCCGAGTTCATCGTGGACACGCGCAGCGCCGGTGAGGCCACGCTGCCCGGCCCCACGGCCGGGGCGGGGCGGGGGGAGCCACGGCCACAGTCTGGCCATGGCTGGGATGGGGTGGTGGCTGTGGCCATGGCCATGGCCGTGGCCATGGGATGGGATGGGGTGGGATGGGATGGGATGGGAGCCGTTGGGTTGAGATGAGATGGTGGCCATGGCCATGGCCAGGCTTGGATGGTGGCCTTGGCCAAGATGGAATGGTGGCCATGGACATGGCTGGGGTGGAAGCCGAGGATGATATGGTGGCCGTGGCCATGGTGCAGGCCATGGCCAGGATGGGATGGAGGCCATGGCTGAGGCTGGGATGACATGGTGGCCATGGCCAGGATGGGATGGTGGCCAAGGCCATGTCATGGCTGTGGCCAGCATAGGGTGCGGTGGTGGCCATGGTGGTAGCTGGGCTGGTGTGGTGGCCATGGTTGTGGCCATGGTTATAGCCATGGTGTGACCATGACCAGAATGGGATGGTGACCAAGGCCATGGCTGGGATGGTGGCCAAGGGCGTGGTGCAGCTATAGCCAAGAGGGTGATGCTGTGGTGACCATGGCCATGACATGACCACAGCCAGGACGGGCTGGTGGCCATGGCGTGACCATGGCCACAGCCAGGATGGGATAGTAGCCATGGCGTGACCACAGTCAGGATAAGATGGTGGCCATGGTCTGGCCATGGCCATGATGGTGTGGTGGCCATGATGGTGTGGTGACCATGACGGTGTGGTGGCCATGGTGTGGCCACAGCCAGGATGGGCTGGTGGCCGTGACATGCCCACGGCCATGATGGTGGCGGTGGCCATGGCATGACCACGACCAGGATGGCCCCAGCAGCAGGGGGACACCTCTGAGCGTGTGCCTGTGGCTGCCCAGGCTACGGGGGGCTGGGCCTGTCCATCGAGGGTCCCAGCAAGGTGGACATCAACTGCGAGGACGTGGAGGACGGCACCTGCAAGGTCACCTACTGCCCCACCGAGCCCGGCAACTACACCATCAACATCAAGTTTGCCGACAAACACGTCCCAGGTGGGGACAGGGACACACGCGGGGAGGGGTCACCGCGAGAGCCCCCGTGTCCCCTCTTGCTGACCACCCGTGGTGGCCGGTCACCCGCAGGGAGCCCCTTCACGGTGAAGGTGACGGGCGAGGGGCGGATGAAGGAGAGCATCACGCGCCGGCAGCAGGCGCCCTCCATCGCCACCATCGGCAGCACCTGCGACCTCAACCTCAAGATCCCAGGTAGGGGCTGGCCTTCCTCCCCCTCCTCCTCCTCCTCCTCTTCCTCCTTCTCCACGGGGCTCGGGGACAGGGACGCATCTCGGCTGCTCCAGGTCTGATTTCCGCCTCCTTCTTCCTTCTCTCCCCGTCCGTCTGTCCGTCCGTGCCCGTGTCCGTCCGTGCCTCTGCCCGTGCGCCCGTCCCACCGGGTGTCCCTCCGTCCACCCGCGCCTCTGCCCGCGCCTGCGCCCACGCGACCGTGTGTGGGGTCTCCTGCCCCTCACGTGTTTGCTTGTGCCTGTGGTCGCCCGCGTGTCCACACATCTGCCCCTCCACTCCTGCGTCCATCCATCCGCGTCCATCCCCATGTCCATCCATCCATGTCCATCCCTGCGTCCATCCATCCATGTCCATCTGTCCATCCATCCATGTATGTCCATCCCCATGGCCATCCATCCATGTCTCCATCCCCGCGTCCGTCCATCCGTCCATGTCTCCATCCCCGTGTCCATCCATCCATGTCCATCCCTGCGTCCATCCGTCCATGTCTCCATCCCTGTGTCCATCCATGTGTGTGTCTGTCCATGTGTCCATCCCTACATCCATCCCTGCATCCATCCTATGTTCATCCATCCATCCCTCCATGTCTCCGTCCACCCATGTCTCCATCCATCGTTATGTCCATCCCTATGTCCACCCATGTCTCCATCCCTATGTCCACCCATCCATCCATCCATCTGTCCATCCGTCCATCCATCCGTCCCTCCCTCCCTCCATGTCTCTGTCCACCCATGTCTCCGTCCATCGTTATGTCCATCCCTATGTCCGTCCATCCATCCATCCATCCATCCATCCATCCATCCGTCCGTCCGTCCGTCCGTCCGTCCGTCCGTCCATCTGTCCATCCGTCCATCTGTCTGTCCATCCGTCCACCCATCTGTCCGTCCTCCCGTACGTCCACCCACACCCGTGTCCACGTGCCCGTGTGCCCTGTGCCGTCACCATCACTGTCGCCACCATCATTGCCATCACCGCCATCACCATCACCATCGTCACTGTCACCATCACTGTCACCACCATCACCATCACCATCGTCACCATTGTCACCATCACTGTCACCATCACTGTCACCATCACCATTGTTACTGTCACAACCGTTATCACCATCACCGTCACCATCACCACTGTCACCATCACCGTCCCCGTCTCTGTCCCCATCCCGTGCGGCCCATTGTTGCCATCACCATCGTCACCATCACTGTCACCATCGTCACCATCACCATCATCATTGTCACCATCACCATCGCCATCACTGTCACCATCACCATCATCACCATCGTCACCATTGTCACCATCACCCTCGTCACCGTCACCGTCACCATCACCATTGTCACCATCACCGTCCCCGTCTCTGTCTCCGTCCCCATCCCGTGCGGCCCATCATTGCCATCACCATCATCGTCACCATCGTCATCATCATCATCACCATTGTCATCATCATCGTCATCATTGTCACCATTGTCACCATCACCATCGTCACCATCATCACCATCACCATCACCGTCACCGTCACCATTGTCACCATCTCCATCTCCATCCCCATCCCGTGTGGCCCATCGTTGCCATCACCATCATCACCATCATCGTCACCATCGTCATCATCATCGTCACCATTGTCACCATCACCTTCGTCACCATCGTCACCATCACTGACACCACCATCACCACCGTCCCCATCGCCGTCCCCACCACCGTTGTCCCCGTCCCCGTCCCGTGTGGCGGGGCGCGGCGCCGGCAGGGAACTGGTTCCAGATGGTGTCGGCGCAGGAGCGCCTGACGCGCACCTTCACGCGGAGCAGCCACACGTACACGCGCACGGAGCGCACGGAGATCAGCAAGACGCGGGGCGGCGAGACCAAGCGGGAGGTGCGGGTGGAGGAGTCCACCCAGGTCGGCGGCGACCCCTTCCCCAACGTCTTCGGGGGCTTCCTGGCCCGTGAGGGGCTGGGCTCCTTCGGGCCCCTCGCCCGCGCCCAGGAGGGTGGGTGCTGCCGGCGCCGGGGGCGGCGTGCACTGGGGCGGGCTTGCACGAGGGCCGGGTGTGCACGAGGGCTGGGTGTGCACTGGGACGGGTGTGCACTGGGCTAGGCGTGCACTGGGGCAGGCTTGCACGAGGGCTGGGTGTGCACGAGGGCTGGGTGTGCACGAGGGCCGGGTGTGCACTGGGACGGGTGTGCACTGGGCCGGGTGTGCACTGGGACGGGCTTGCACGAGGGCCGGGTGTGCACGAGGGCTGGGTGTGCACGAGGGCTGGGTGTGCACTGGGCCGGGTGTGCACTGGGGCGGGCTTGCACGAGGGCTGGGTGTGCACGAGGGCCGGGTGTGCACTGGGCTGGGTGTGCACTGGGCTGGGTGTGCACTGGGACGGGCTTGCACGAGGGCCGGGTGTGCATGAGGGCTGGGTGTGCACGAGGGCTGGGTGTGCACGAGGGCCGGGTGTGCACTGGGACGGGTGTGCACTGGGGCGGGCTTGCACGAGGGCCGGGTGTGCACTGGGATGGGTGTGCACGAGGGCTGGGTGTGCACTGGGACGGGTGTGCACTGGGCTGGGTGTGCACTGGGATGGGCTTGCACAAGGGCCGGGCGTGCACTGGGCTGGGCTTGCACGAGGGCCGGGTGTGCACTGGGACGGGTGTGCACGAGGGCTGGGTGTGCACTGGGCTAGGCGTGCACTGGGATGGGCTTGCACGAGGGCCGGGTGTGCACTGGGCCGAGCTTGCACGAGGGCTGGGTGTGCACTGGGCTAGGCGTGCACTGAGATGGGCTTGCACGAGGGCTGGGCGTGCACTGGGCCGGGCTTGCACGAGGGCTGGGTGTGCACTGGGCTGGGTGTGCACTGGGCCGGGCTTGCACGAGGGCCGGGTGTGCACAAGGGCCAGGTGTGCACCACTGATGGGCTTGCACGAGGGCTGGGTGTGCACTGGGATGGACTTGCACGAGGGCCAGGTGTGCACAAGGGCTGGGTGTGCAGGGGAGTGCACTTGCACGGGGCTGGGTGTGCACGGGGCTGGGTGTGCAACGAGGGCTGGGTGTGCACTGGGACAGGCTTGCATGAGGGCTGCACTTGCACGATGGCTGGGCGTGCACTGGGCCGGGCTTGCACGAGGGCTGGGTGTGCACAAGGGCCAGGTGTGCACCGCTGATGGGCTTGCACGAGGGCTGGGTGTGCACTGGGATGGACTTGCACGAGGGCCGGGTGTGCACAAGGGCTGGGTGTGCACGGGGCTGGGTGTGCACAGGGCTGGGTGTGCACAGGGCTGGGTGTGCAGGGGAGTGCACTTGCATGGGGCTGGGTGTGCACAGGGCTGGGTGTGCACAAGGGCTGTGCTTGTGCCAGGGCCAGACTTGCACGGGGCTGGGTGTGCACGGGGCTGGGTGTGCACAAGGGCTGGGTGTGCACAGGGCTGGGTGTGCAGGGGAGTGCACTTGCACGGGGCTGGGTGTGCACGGGGCTGGGTGTGCACGGGGCTGGGTGTGCACAGGGCTGGGTGTGCACGGGGCTGGGTGTGCTTGCACAAGGCCTTGCACTCGCACGTGCTGTGCCCTCGCCCGAGGGCCGCGTGTGCCCACCCCAGGGGCCAGCACACCCCCCCCAGCGCCCCCCGAGGCCTCGCACCCGCACGCCCCTCTCCCACGAGCAACACGCTCGCTGGCGGCCGCCCTCGCACACGCGAGGGAGCGCGTGCCCCTCGCACGGGCGCGTGCCCGGGGGGGGGTAACGCCCCTTTGCCGAGCGTGCGGGCACCGGCCGGCGCCCGCAGACACGCTCGCACGCGGGCGCAGGCGTGGGCGCCCTGGCGCGGGGGGGCGGGGGCTGGCAAGCGTGCACGCGCGTGTGCTTCGCTCCCCGGGGCTGGGGGGGGCGCGGGGACGGGGCGACGAGGTGACGGGGTGCCGGGGTACCCTGGTGCCACGGTGCCACGGTTACGGGGTGCCATGGTGATATGGTTATGGGGTGCCGGGGTGCCATGGTACCCTGGTGCCAAGGTGCCAGGATGCCAGGGTGTCAGGGTGCCATGGTTACGGGGTGCTGGGGTACCCTTGTGCCATGGTGCCACGGTTATGGGGTGCCAGGGTACCCTGGTTATGGGGTGCCAGGGTGCTGGGGTACCCTGGTGCAAGGTGACACGGTGCCATGGTTACGGGGTGCCAGGGTGCCATGGCGCCAGGATGCCGGGGTGCCATGGTTATGGGGTGTAGGGGTACCATGGTGACATGATGCCACGGTTACGGGGTGCCGGGGTGCCAGGGTGCCATGGTGCCAGGATGCCAGGGTGCTGGGGTCCCATGGTTATGGGGTGCTGGGTTACCATGGTTAGGGGGTGCCAGGGTACCCTGGTGCCATGGTGACACGGTTACAGGGTGTCAGGGTGCTGGGGTACCCTGGTGCCACGGTGCCATGGTTACAGGGTGTCAGGGTGCCATGGTGCCAGGATGCCGGGGTGCCATGGTTATGGGGTGCTGGGTTACCATGGTTATGGGGTGCCAGGGTACCCTGGTGCCACAGTGACATGGTTATGGGGTGTCATGGTGCCAGGATGCCGGGGTGCCATGCTTATGGGGTGCTGGGTTACCCTGATGCTGGGGTGACAAGGTGCTGGGGTGCTGGGTACCATGGTTATGGGATGCCAGGGTACCCTGCAGCCATGGTTATGGGGTGTCAGGGTGCCCTGGTGCCAGGATGCTGGGGTGCCATGCTTATGGGGTGCTGGGGTACCCTGGTGACGGGGTGATGTGATGATGGGGTGCTTCGGTACTGGGGTCCCCTGGCCCAACTGTGAGGTGGTCCCGGGGTGCTGGGATACCCTGGCGATGGGGTGCTGGGGTACCAGGGTGCCTGGGTGTTGGGGTGCAGGTTTGCCCTGGTCCTGGGGTGCCCTGGTGCCCCTCCCCCAAGGGGAGGCATCCCCCCAGGAGCTGTGGGTACCCTGATGCCAGGGTGCTGGGTGGGGGGGTGCCCTAGTGATGGGGTGCTGGGGGTCTCGGGGTGCCGGGGTTCTGGGTGTCAGGGGGTGCCAGGATATGGGTGGGTGCCCACCCCAGGGGAGGTGTCCCCCCAGGAGCTGTGGGTACCCTGATGCCAGGGTGCTGGGTGGGGGGTTGCCCTGGCAATGGGATGCTGGGGTGCAGGGTGCTGGGGGTCTCGGGGTGCTGGGTGGGTGCTAACTCCCGGTGCCCCCCCCAGGGGAGGTGTCCCCCCAGGAGCTGTGGGTACCGTGATGCCAGGGTGCTGGGTGGGGGGTTGCCCTAATGATGGGGTGCTGAGGTGTGGGATGCTGGGGGTGCTGGGGGTCTCGGGGTGCTGGGTGGGTGCTAACTCCCGGTGCCCCCCCCAGGGGAGGTGTCCCCCCAGGAGCTGTGGGTACCCTGATGCCAGGGTGCTGGGTGGGGGGTTGCCCTGGCGATGGGATGCTGGGGTGCAGGGTGCTGGGGGTCTCGGGGTGCTGGGTGGGTGCTAACTCCCGGTGCCCCCCCCAGGGGAGGCGTCCCCCCAGGAGCTGTCGGCGCAGGTGCGGAGCCCGTCGGGGCAGCGGAGCGAGGCGGAGGTGGTGGCGGGGGGCGCGGGGGGGTACCGCGTGCGCTTCGTGCCGCAGGAGCTGGGCGCTCACACCGTCAGCGTCAAGTACCGCGGGCAGCACGTGCCGGGCAGCCCCTTCCAGTTCACCGTGGGACCCCTGGGCGAGGGGGGGGCCCACAAGGTGCGGGCGGGGGGCACCGGCCTCCAGCGCGGTGTGGCCGGGGTGCCAGGTACGGCGGGGGAGCGGGGGGGGTGGGGTGGGGGAGGGAGATGGGAGGGGTGGGGGGTGAGGGGAGGGGTGTAGGGGGGGATGGGGGGGATGAGGTGAGAAGGGGGGGTGTGGGTGGGATGGGGGGGAGATGGGGGTTGGGGGGATGGGAGGGGGGTGTGGGGTGGGGAGGGGGGGTGTGGGTGCGATGGGGGGGAGATGGGGGGTTGGGGGAGATGGGAGGGGGGTGTGGGGTGGGGAGGGGGGGTGTGGGTGCGATGGGGGGGAGATGGGGGGTTGGGGGAGATGGGAGGGGGGTGTGGGATGCGAGGGGGGGTGGAGGGGGGAGATGGGGGGTGTTGGGGAGATGGGGGGGTGTGGGTGCACTTGGGGGGGGTGTGAGACGGGGATGGGGGGGATATGGGTGTGGTGGGGGGGTGTGGGGGAGAGTGGGGGGTTGGGGTGCTATGGGGGGGATGTAGGTGCTATGGGGGGGGACACGGGTGCACAATATTGGGGGGGCAGTGGGGGAGATGGGAGGGGGCTGTGGGATGCTAAGGGGGGGGTGTGGGTGCGATGGGGGGGGACACGGGTGCACAATACTGGGAGGGGGGGGTGGCGCCGGCCCCGGGAGGTCCCCTCAGAGGCCAGGAGCACCCATGGGTGCGCGCCCCTCCCCCCCGCAGCCGAGTTCAGCATCTGGACGCGGGAGGCGGGGGCCGGGGGTCTCTCCATCGCGGTGGAGGGGCCCAGCAAGGCCGAGATCGCCTTCGAGGACCGCAAGGACGGCTCGTGCGGCGTCTCCTACCTCGTCCCCGAGCCCGGTGGGTCTGGGGTCCCCCCTCCCTCCCGCCCCCAGCCCCAGGGAGGGTGTCCCCGTGTCCCCGGGTGGCGCGGTGCGAGGGTGTCCCCGTGTCCCCAGGTGACTACGAGGTGTCCATCAAGTTCAACGAGGAGCACATCCCCGACAGCCCCTTCGTGGTGCCCGTCGCCTCCACCTCCGACGACGCCCGCCGCCTCACGGTCACCAGCCTCCAGGTGCGCGGGGACCCCCCCCCGGGACGCCCCTTCCCCTGGCTCAGCCCTGGGGGTCACCCCTGGGTCGCCTTGTGCCACTGGGTCACCCTTGGGACCTGGCCCGGTGACACCCCTGGGTCACCTGTGTCACCTCTGGGCCACCTTGTGCCACTGCGTCACCCTTGGACCTGGCCCGGTGACACCCCTGGGTCCCCTGGGTCACCCCTGGGTCACCCCTGGGTCACCCCTGGGTCACCTTGTGCCACTGGGTCACCCTTGGGACCTGTCCCGGTGACACCCCTGGGTCACCTGTGTCACCCCTGGGTCCCCTTGTGCCACTGGGTCACCCCTGGGTCCCCTGGGTCACCCCTGGGTCCCCTTGTGCCCCTGGGTCACCCTTGGACCTGGCCCAGTGACACCCCTGGGTCACCTGTGTCACTCCTGGGTCACCTTGTGCCACTGTGTCACCCCTGGGACCTGTCCCAGTGACACCCCTGGGTCACCTGTGTCACCCCTGGGTCCCCTTGTGCCACTGCGTCACCCTTGGACCTGGCCCGGTGACACCCCTGGGTCACCTGTGTCACCCCTGGGTCCCCTTGTGCCACTGGGTCACCCTTGGACCTGGCCCGGTGACACCCCTGGGTCACCTGTCACCCCTGGGTCCCCTTGTGCCCCTGGGTCACCCCTGGGTCCCCTTGTGCCCCTGCGTCACCCCTGGGACCTGGCCCGGTGACACCCCTGGGTCACCTGTGTCACCCCTGGGTCCCCTTGTGCCACTGGGTCACCCCTGGGACCTGTCCCAGTGACACCCCTGGGTCACCTGTGTCACCCCTGGGTCCCCTTGTGCCCCTGCGTCACCCCTGGGACCTGGCCCGGTGACACCCCTGGGTCACCTGTGACACCCCTGGGTCCCCTGGTCAATCCTGGGTCCCCAGCACCCCTGTGTCACCCCTGGGACCCTGCCCACATCACCCTGGTGTCACCCCTGGGTCCCCAGCACCCCTGTGTCACCCCTGGGACCCTGCCACCGTCACCCTGGTGTCACCCCTGGAACCCTGCCCACATCACCCTGGTGTCACCCCTGGGTCCCCTGTGTCACCCCTGGGTCCCCAGCACCCCTGTGTCACCCCGGGACCCCCGCCCCCGTCACCCTGGTGTCACGCCCGGTGCCCGCTGGTGGCGGGTTGGTGGCATCGCCGTGTCCCCGCAGGAGACGGTGACAGTGAACCAGCCGGCCTCCCTGGCCGTGCAGCTCAACGGGGCGCGCGGCGTCATCGACGCCAAGGTGCACACGCCGGCCGGCCTCGTGGAGGAGTGCTACGTCTCCGAGCTGGACAGCGGTGCGACACGGGGACACGGGGACACGGGGCGTGGGGACACGGAGGCAGGGATATGGGGACATGGGGCATGTGGCATGGGGACACGGGATGTGGGGACACGGGATGTGGGGACATGGGGCGTGGGGACGTTGACACAGAACATGGGGACACGGGGCGTGGGGACATGGATGCAGGGATATGGGGACACGGGGACATGGGGCATGTGGCATGGGGACACGGGATGTGGGGACACGGGGCGTGGGGACACGGGGCGTGGGGACATGGATGGAGGGATATGGGGACACAGGGACATGGGGCATGGGGACATGGGATGTGGGGACATGGGGTGTAGGGACACAGATGCAGGGATATGGGGACATGGGGACACAGGGACATGGGGCATGTGGCATGGGGACACAGGATGTGGGGACACAGATGCAGGGACATGACACAGGACATAGGGACATGGGGCTTGTGGCATGGGGACACAGGGTGTGGGGACACAGGGCATGGGGACCTTGACACAGGACATGGGGACATGGGGATGTGGGACAGAGGACATGGGGACATGGGGTGTGGAGACATGGGGACAGGGGACACAGGGACATGGGACACAGGATATGGGGACATGGGGTGTGGGGACATGGGGACAGGGGTGTGGGGACACAGGGACATGGGACATGGGGTGTGGGGACATGGGGACAGGAGTGTGGGGACACAGGATACGGGGACATGGGGTGTGGGGACATGGGGACAGGGGTGTGGGGACACAGGGACACGGGACACAGGATACGGGGACATGGGGTGTGGGGACATGGGGACAGGGGTGTGGGGACACAGGGACACGGGACACAGGATATGGGGACATGGGGTGTGGGGACATGGGGACAGGGGTGTGGGGACACAGGGACACGGGACATGGGGTGTGGGGACATGGGGACAGGGGACACAGGGACATGAGACACAGGATACGGGGACATGGGGTGTGGGGACACGGGGACACGGAGATGTGGGGACAGAGGATGCAGGGAGGTGGGGACACAGGGACGCGTGGCCGCGGGTCCGCACGGCGGGGGGTGACGCGGTGACGCCCCCAGACAAGTACGCCATCGGGTTCCTGCCGCGGGAGAACGGGGTGCACTCCATCGACCTGCGCTTCAACGGGCGCCACGTGCCCGGCAGCCCCTTCAACATCCGCGTGGGCGAGCAGAGCCAGGCCGGGGACCCCGGGCTCGTCACCGCCTACGGCCCCGGCCTCGAGGGAGGCCTCACAGGTGACACCGCCCGCCGGGGACCTGCCGCGCGGCGGGCAACGGGGACGTGGCCACGGTCAACGTCTTGGCCGTGGTGATGGGGTGGTGGCCGTGGGGTGGTGGCAGTGGCCGTGGCCGTGGGGTGGTGACAATGGCCGTGGCCATGGGGTGGTGGCAACGGGGATGTGGCCATAGGGACGTGGCCGTGGGGTGGTGGCAATGGGGACGTGGCCATGGGGTGGTGGTAATGGGGACATGGCCGTGGTGTGGTGGCACTGGGGACGTGGCCATGGTCAACACTTTGGCCATGAGAGGGTGGTGACAGGGACGTGGCCATAGGGTGGTGGCAACGGGGATGTGGCCATAGGGACGTGGCCGTGAGGTGGTGGCAATGGGGACATGGCCACGGTCAACACTTTGGCCATGAGCGGGTGGTGACAGGGACGTGGCCGTGGGGTGGTGGCGCTGGGGACGTGGCCATGGTCAACACTTTGGCCATGAGAGGGTGGTGACAGGGACGTGGCCATGGGGTGGTGGCAATGGCCATGGCCATGGGGTGGTGGCAATGAGGATGTGGCCATGGTCAACACTTTGGCCATGAGAGGGTGGTGACAGGGACGTGGCCGTGGGGTGGTGGCAATGGGGATGTGGCCATAGGGACATGGCCATGGGGTGGTGGCAATGGGGACGTGGCCATGGTCAACACTTTGGCCATGAGCGGGTGGTGACAGGGACATGGCCGTGGGGTGGTGGCAATGGCCATGGCTATGGTCAACACCTCAGCCATGAGGTGGTGGCATTGGGGACATGGCCATGGGGTGGTGGCAATGGGGACGTGGCCTTGGTCAACACTTTGGCCATGAGAGGGTGGTGACAGGGACGTGGCCGTGGGGTGGTGGCAATGGGGACATGGCCATGGGGTGGTGGCAATGGGGATGTGGCCATGGTTGACAGCTTGGCCATGGGAGGGTGGTGACAATAACCATGGCTATGAGGACATAGCTATGGGGTGGTGGCCATGGGGACATGGCCGTGGAGGTGTGGCAATGGCCATGGCCATGGTCAACACCTTGGCCATGGGGTGGTGGCCATGGGGACATGGTCATGGGGTGGTGGCAGTTGCCATGGTCAACACCTTGGCCATGTGAGTGGCAATGGGGACGTGGCCACAGGGTGGTGGCAATGGCCATGGCCATGGTCAACATGTTGGCCACGGGGTGGTGGCCATGGGGACACAGCCATGGGGTGGTGGCCATGGGGACGTGGCCATGGGGTGGTGACAATGGGGACGTGGCCACAGGGTGGTGACAATGGCCATGGTCAACACGTTGGCCATGGGGACATGGCCACGGGGTGGTGACAATGGGGACGTGGCCACGGGGTGGTGGCAATGGCCATGGTCAACACGTTGGCCATGGGGTGGTGACAATGGGGACGTGGCCACGGGGTGGTGGCAATGGCCATGGTCAACACGTTGGCCATGGGAAGGGGATGATGGGGACAAGGCCATGCCTCTGGGGACATGGCCGTGGGGACGGCGTGGCGGTGGCACCCCCTGACACCCCCCCCCCCCCCCCGCCGCCCCCCGCGCAGGCGTGTGCTCGGAGTTCCTGGTGAAGACGGCCAACGCGGGGGCGGGGGCGCTGGCCGTCACCATCGACGGCCCCTCCAAGGTGACACTGGACTGCGTGGAGTGCGCCGAGGGCCACCGCGTCACCTACACCCCCATGGCCCCCGGCAACTACCTCATCTCCATCAAGTACGGCGGCCCCCACCACATCGTCGGTAGCCCCTTCAAGGCCAAGGTCACCGGTACGGGCCGGGGGGGGTCACGGGGTGGGGGGGGGGGCGCGGGGGGCGGGACAGGGCCCCGGGGAGGGGACAGGGGAGCCCATGTGGGGCGATATGGGGGTCCCTGGGGTGGTACGGTGGGGTGACCTTGGGGTGACACGCTGGGGGGCGGCTAGTGGTGCGATGGGGGGTCGCCTAAGGTGACAGAGCCAAGGTGACGTGAAGGAGGACCCCCGGGGTGACAGGATGGGGGGGGTCCCCAGGGTGACAGGATGGGGGGGGTCCCTAGGTGACAGGATGGGGGGGGTCCCCAGGGTGACATGAAGGAGGACCCCCGGGGTGACAGGATGGGGGGGGTCCCCAGGGTGACAGGATGGGGGGGGTCCCCAGGGTGACATGAAGGAGGACCCCCGGGGTGACAGGATGGGGGGGGTCCCCAGGTGACAGGATGGGGGGGCCCCCAGGGTGACACAACTTGGGGGGGGTCCCAGGGTGATGTGGCTGGGGGTCCCTGGGGTGACAGGATGGGGGGGGTCCCCAGGGTGACGTGAAGGAGGACCCCCGGGGTGACAGGATGGGGGGGTCCCCAGGTGACAGGATGGGGGGGCCCCCAGGGTGACACAACTTGGGGGGGGTCCCAGGGTGATGTGGCTGGGGGTCCCTGGGGTGACAGGATGGGGGGGGTCCCCAGGGTGACGTGAAGGAGGACCCCCGGGGTGACAGGATGGGGGGGTCCCCAGGTGACAGGATGGGGGGGTCCCCAGGGTGACGTGAAGGAGGACCCCCGGGGTGACAGGATGGGGGGGTCCCCAGGTGACAGGATGGGGGGGCCCCCAGGGTGACACAACTTGGGGGGGGTCCCAGGGTGATGTGGCTGGGGGTCCCTGGGGTGACAGGATGGGGGGGGTCCCCAGGGTGACACAACTTGGGGGGGGTCCCAGGGTGATGTGGCTGGGGGTCCCTGGGGTGACAGGATGGGGGGTGTTGTCCCCCGGGGTGGTGTGATGGGGGTCCCAGGAATGACATGATGGGGGTGCCCCCCCCCCCCCCCCCCCCCCCCAGGCCCTCGTCTGTCGGGGGGACACAGCCTGCACGAGACCTCGACGGTGCTGGTGGAGACGGTGACGCGGGGGGGGGCGGCGCCGCGGGGCCCCCCTGCTTTCGGGGGGCTCCCCAAGTTCTCGTCGGACGCGGGGAAGGTGGTGGCGCGGGGGCCGGGGCTGTCCACCGCCTTCCTGGGCCAGAAGAACCACTTCACCGTCGACTGCAGCAAGGCCGGTGCGTGGGGGGGGGGGCGTGGGGGGGTCCGGGGGGGTCCAGGAGGGTCCTTGATGGGGATGGGAGGGGTCAACAGGGGTGTCGCGGGGGGGGTTGGGGGGTCTAGGGGGACATTGGAGGGGAGGGGAAGGGTCAGCGGGGGGGCTGGGGATGTCCTGGGGGGGCTGGGGGGGTCTGGGGGGGGTGGTCCTGAAGGATCTGAGGTGGTCCTAGGGGGGGTCCTGGGGGTCTGAGGGGGTCCTGGGGGGTCTTTGATGGGGGTGGGAGGGGTCAACATGGGTGTGTCGGGGGGTTCTGGGGGGTCTAGGGGGACATTGGAGGGGAGGGGAAGGGTCAGCGGGGGGGCTGGGGATGTCCGGGGGGGGCTGGGGGGTCTGGGGGAGTCTGGGGGGGGTCCTGGGGGGGTCTGAGGGGGGTCCTGGGGGGTCCTTGATGGGGATGGGAGGGGTCCTGGAGGGTGTCTCGGGGGGGTTCTGAGGGGTCTAGGGGGACATTGGAGGGGAGGGGAAGGGTCAGCGGGGGCTCTCAGGGGGGCTTTGGGGGGACACCCAGGGCTCGGGGGTGGGGGTCTCAGGGGGGGTTGGGGGATCCCCAGGGCTCCGGGCGGGGGGTCTCAGAGGGGGTTGGGGGATCCCCAGGGCTCGGGGGGGTCTCAGGGGGGCTTTGGGGGGATCCCCAGGGCTCCGGGGGGGGGGTCTCAGGAGGGGTTGGGGGATCCCCAGGGGCTCGGGGGGGTCTCAGGGGGGGTTGGGGGACCCCCAGGGCTCGGGGGTGGTCTCGGGGGGGGTTGGGGGATCCCCAGGGCTCCGGGCGGGGGGTCTCAGGGGGGCTTTGGGGGGTCCCCAGGGCTCGGGGGGGTCTCAGGGGGGGTTGGGGGATCCCCAGGACTCCGGGGGGGGTCTCAGGGGGGCTTTGGGGGGTCCCCAGGGCTCGGGGGGGTCTCAGGGGGGGTTGGGGGATCCCCAGGGCTCGGGGGGGTCTCAGGGGGTCTTTGGGGGGTCCCCAGGGCTCGGGGGGGGTCTCAGGGGGGGTTGGGGGATCCCCAGGGCTCGGAGGGGTCTCAGGGGGTCTTTGGGGGGATCCCCAGGGCTCCGGGGGGGGGGGTCTCAGGAGGGGTTGGGGGATCCCCAGGGCTCGGGGGGTCTCAGGGGGTCTTTGGGGGGTCCCCAGGGCTCGGGGGGGTCTCAGGGGGGGTTGGGGGATCCCCAGGGCTCGGGGGGGTCTCAGGGGGTCTTTGGGGGATCCCCAGGGCTCGGAGGGGTCTCAGGGGGTCTTTGGGGGGTCCCCAGGGCTCGGGGGGGTCTCAGGGGGGGTTGGGGGATCCCCAGGGCTCGGGGGGGGGGTCTCAGGGGGTCTTTGGGGGGTCCCCAGGGCTCCGGGGGGGGGGTCTCAGGGGGTCTTTGGGGGATCCCCAGGGCTCGGGGGGGGTCTCAGGGGGGGTTGGGGGGTCCCCAGGGTTCGGGGGGGTCCCGAGGAGTCGGGGGGAGTTTTGGGGGGTCCCGGGGGGGGGGGGCGGGTGTGGAGCCGTGGCTGCCCCGCAGGTACCAACATGCTGATGGTGGGGGTCCACGGCCCCAAGACCCCCTGCGAGGAGGTGTACGTCAAGCACGTGGGCAGCCGCGTGTACAACGTGACGTACACGGTGAAGGAGAAGGGGGATTATGTCGTCATCCTGCGCTGGGGTGACGACAACGTCCCCGGCAGCCCCTACCGCGTCACCGTCCCCTGACCCCCCGCCTGGGGGGGCCCGAGGGGGTCCTGCACCCGCCAATAAAGCGCTGAGAGACTCGGGGGGTGTGATTGATGGGGGGGCTGGGGGGGCGGGGGGGGGGTAGTGGGGTCCTGGGGGGGATAGTGGGGTACGGGGGGGGGGTCTGGGGGGGATAGTGGGGGTCTGGGGGGGTCCGGGGGGGTCCAGGGGGGGGATAGTGGGGGTCTGGGGGGCTCCGGGGGGGTCCAGGGGGGGGGATAGTGGGGTCCTGGGGGGGTCTGGGGGGGATAGTGGGGGTCTGGGGGGGTCGGGGGGGGATAGTGGGGTCCGGGGGGGGGTAGTGGGGTCCTGGGGGGGGGGCGGGGGGGTAGTGGGGGCCTGGAGGGGTCTGGGGGGTCTGGGGGGATAGTGAGGTCCTGGGGGGGGTCCTGAGGGGGATAGTGGGGGTCTGGGGGGGTCCGGGGGGGGATAGTGGGGTCCTGGGGAGGGGGGCGGGGGGGGGTAGTGGGGGCCTGGGAGGGTCTGGGGGGGTCAGGGGGGGATAGTGGGGTCCGAGGGGGGATAGTGAGGTCCTGGGGGGGTCTGAGGGGATAGTGGGGGTCTGGGGGGGTCCGGGGGGTCCAGGGGGGGGATAGTGGGGTCCTGGGGGGGATAGTGGGGTCCGGGAGGGGGGCTGGGGGGGATAGTGGGGGTCTGGGGGGGTCCGGGGGGGTCCGGGGGGGGATAGTGGGGTCCGGGGGGGGGGCGGGGGGGATAGTGGGGGTCTGGGGGGGTCCGGGGGGGTCCAGGGGGAGGATAGTGGGGTCGGGGTGGGTCTGGGGGGGATAGTGGGGTCCGGGGGGGGCCGGGGGGGGATAGTGGGGGTCTGGGGGGGTCCGGGGGGGTCCAGGGGAGGATAGTGGGGTCCGGGGGGGTCTGGGGGGGCCCGAGGGGGTCCTGCACCCGCCAATGAAGCGCTGAGAGACTCGGGGGGTGTGATTGATGGGGGGGCTGGGGGGGCGGGGGGGGTCTGGGGGGGGTCGGGGGGGCCCGGGGGTTCCCGGGGCGGGTCCCCGAGTGTCGGGGGCGCTGTACCCGGGGGGGGGCGGGGCGGGTCCCACCGGGGAATCCCCCCCCCGCCCCGCGTCCCCTTCTCAAGGGCACCGCGCGCTGCGCATGCGCACTGCCGGGCCACGCCACGCCCGGGGGGGCCCACGGGGACGGGGCGGGGGCGCGGGCTCAGCCCTGAGTGGGCGTGGGCAGAACGGGGGAAGGGGCGGGGACAGCGATGAGGGGGCGGAGCCAACGGAGAGAACCAGGTGCTGGATCAGCACTGCGTGGGCGGGGCCAGACCGAGGAGAGGGGCGGGGTCAGAACGAGGGGAGGGGCGGGGCCAGCGCTGAGGGGGCGGGGGGCAGCGCGGCGGAGGCGGTGCCTGATCGCGCCCTGGGCGGGGCGACGGTGCTGTTGCCCGGGCGACGGTGGCGCGGCCAGCGGAAAGGTGGGGGCGTGTCGTGCGGGACGGCGCATGCGCGGCAGCGCGTCGTGTCGCCGGTGTCGGCGAGTCCCCGGTGTCGGCGGTTGTCGCGGTCGCCGTTGGCCATGTCGGGGCGCGGGAAGCTGATCGCGGTGGTGGGGGACGAGGACACGGTGACCGGGTTCCTGCTGGGCGGCGTGGGCGAGCTGGACAAGCACCGCAAGGCCAACTTCCTGGTGGTGGAGAGGAGACGAGCCTGGCCGAGATCGAGGAGACCTTCCGGTGGGCCGCGACCCCCCGGGGGGCGGGGGGGGGGGGCCCGGGGGTTAGGGGGGGGGCCCGGGCTTAGGGGGGCTTCCAGGGGATGGGGCGGGGGGGTCCCGGGGGGGACGGGAGGGTCTTGGGGGTGATGTGGGGGTCCCGGGGGCGGCGGGGGGGTCCCGGGGATGATATGGGGGTCCCGGAGATGGCGGGGGGGTCCTGGGGTTGGGGGGCTTCCAGGGGATGGGGCGGGGGGGTCCCGGGGGTGGCAGGGGCGTCCTGGGGGTGATGGGGGGGTCCCGGGGGTGGTGGGGGTCCCGGAGATGGCGGGGGGGGCTTCCAGGGGATGGGGTGGAGGTGTGTCGGGGGTGGGGGGCTTCCAGGGGATGGGGCGGGGGGATCCAGGGGGTGGCGAGGGGGTCCCGGCGTTAGGGGGGCTTCCAGGGGATGGGGGGGGCGTCACAGGGATGGGGGGGGTCCCGGGGATGGCGGGGGGGTCACAGGGATGGGGGGGGGGTCCCTGGGATGGCGGGGGGTTTCAGGGGTGGGGGGCTTCCAGGGGGTGGAGGGGGGGGTGTTGGGGATAGAGGGAACCTGGAGACAAGGGGGGGGTGTCCCTGGAATAAGGGGGGGAGGGGGGTCACACGGATGGGGGGGGTCCCAGGGATAGGGGGGATGCGGGGGGGGGGGACCAGGAGTCCCCGGTTGGGGGTCCTGGGGGGTACCTGGAGCACGGGCAGGGCCGGAAGGAGGAGCCCCAGGTGTCTTGGGGGGGGGGGTCTGGGGGGGAGGGTGTCATGAGGGGTCCCCAGGAGCCCCCTCGGGGGGGGGGGGGCGGCTGTGGACGAAGACGGGATCGGCGTGGTCTCAAGTCCTCGGGGGGGGGGGTGTTTATGGATCAGGGGGGCTCCGGGGAGCACCCGGCTGGGTGGGGGGTGCTGGTGTCGGACCGCTGACCCCCCCCCGCCCCCCCCAGGAGCTTCCTGAACCGGGAGGACATCGGGATCATCCTGATCAGCCAGTGCCTGGCGGAGCTGATCCGGCACGCGGTGGAGGCGCACGCCCGCCCGCTGCCCGCCGTGCTGGAGATCCCCTCCAAGGAGCACCCCTACGACCCCGCCAAGGACTCCGTCCTGCGCCGCGCCCGCGGCCTCTTCGCCCCCGACGACCTCCGCTAAGGACCCCCCCCCCCCCCCCGACCCCCGGCCTACCCGCCCTCTGACCCGCCCTGGGGGGCTGTGTCCTGCCCCGGGGGTCTGCATCCCAACCCGGGGGGTCCCTGGGGGTCTGCATCCCGCCCCGGGGTCTGCGTCCCACCCAAGGGGGGTCCGTGTTCCACTCTGGGGGGTCCCTGAGGGTCTGCATCCCTCCCCGGGGGGTCCCTAGGGGTCTGCATCCCACCCAAGGGGGGTCCGTGTCCCGCCCCGAGGGGTCCCTGGGGGTCTGCATCCCACCCAAGGGGGGTCTGTGTCCCGACCCGGGGGTCTGTGTCCCACTCTGGGGGGTCCCTGAGGGTCTGCATCCCTCCCCGGGGGGTCCCTAGGGGTCTGCGTCCCACCCAAGGGGGGTCCGTGTCCCGCCCCAAGGGGTCCCTGGGGGTCTGCATCCCACCCAAGGGGGGTCTATGTCCTGCCCTGGGGGTCTGTGTCCCACTCTGGGGGGTCCCTGAGGGTCTGCATCCCTTCCCAGGGGGTCCCTAGGGGTCTGCATCCCACCCAAGGGGGGTCTGTGTCCAGCCCCGGGGGTCTGTGTCCCACTCTGGGGGTGTCCCCAGGGGTCTGCATCCCACCCAAGGGGGGTCTGCGTCCCACCCAAGGGGGTCTGTGTCCTACTCTGGGAGGTCCCTGAGGGTCTGCATTCCCCCCCAGGGGGTCCCCAGGGGTCTGCATCCCTCCCCGGGGGGTCCCTGGGGGTCTGCGTCCCACCCAAGGGGTGGGGTGTCTGTGTCCCACTCTGGGGGGGTCCCTGAGGGTCTGCATTCCCCCCCAGGGGGTCCCCGGGGGTCTGTATCCCACTCTGGGGGGTCCCTGAGGGTCTGCATCCCCCCCTGAGGGGTCCCCGGGGGTCTGCATCACACCCAAGGGGGGGGTCTGCATCCCACCCTGGGGTGTGTGTCCCACCCTGGGGGGTCCCTGAGGGTCTCTGTCATGCCCAAGGGGTCTGTGTCCCCCCCTCGGGGGGTCCCCGGGGGTCTGCATCCCACCAACCCCGCTGAGGACTCCCTGTGACCTCTTCACGCCCCATGACCTCTGCTAGGGACCCCCCCCAACTCACCCGGGGGGGGTCTGTGTCCCACCCCAGGGGGTCCCCAGGTATCTAAATGCCACCCTGGGGGTCCCCAGGGGGGGTCTGTGTCCCACCCCGGGGGTGTAAGTCCCACCCTAAGGTGTCCCTGGGGGTCCTCATCCCACCCGGGGGGGGGTCTCTGTCCCACCCCGGGGATGTAAGACGCCCCCAGGGGGTCCCCAGGTATCTAAATCCCACCCTGGGGGGGTCCCCGTCCCACCCGGGGGGTCCCCATCCCACCCCAGGGGGTCCCCACCCCTCCCTAGGGGGTCCCCAGGGGTCCCCGTCCCACCCCAGGGTGCTGCGGGGGGGTCCCTATCCCCCCCCCCAGGGTACTGCTGGGCATCCCCACCCATGGGTGCTGCGGGGGGGGGAGGGGGGGAGGGGCAGTTGGTGTGGGTGCCCGGGGGGGGGGGGCGGGGGCGTGTCCTCGTGACACTCGCTCAGTGTCCCGTGACGGGCACGGGAAGTGCCACGGCACCGCCCCTGCCCCCGCCCCGGGCTGCTCCTGCCCCCCCCCGGCCGGTTCCTGCCCCCCCGGGATGCTCCTGCCCCCCCCGGCGGGTTCCTGCCCCCCCCCGGGGGCTGCTCCTGCCCCCCCCCCCGGGCTGCTCCTGCCCCCCCCGGCGGGTTCCTGCCCCCCCCCCCGGGGGCTGCTCCTGCCCCCCCCAGCCGGTTCCTGCCCCCCCCCGGGCTGCTCCTGCCCCCCCCAGCCGGTTTCTGCCCCCCCCCGGGCTGCTCCTGCCCCCCCCCGGGCGGCTCCTGCCCCTCCCCCGGCCGGTTCCTGCCCCCCCCGGGCGGGGGGCGCACCCCGAGGACACGAGGCGCTGGTGGGGTCACCGTGGCACCTCCCCCCCCCCCCCCCCAACACAGCAGCCCCCTGAGGGGGGGTGGGGGGTGTTCATTGACCCCCCCGGGGGTCCCCAGATGTGTGTGTGACCCCCCCCCCAACACGTGCTGTCACCGCTCGCCGCCTGCTCCGCTCTGTGGGTCGCGCCGTGGGGCGGGGGGGGGCGGGGGGGGGGAGCAGCGCTGGGAGCGGGACCCCGGCCCTGATTTGGGGTGTTGGGCTGTGCCCCACCCTGGGGGGTGGGCACCGAGGACCCCCCCAGCCACCCCCCGCCATGGAGGGGGCGTCACCCCCCCCACCTTGGGGACCCCCGGGGGTGGGGGCGGGGTCCCAGCATCATTGGGGTCACCCCAGCTTGGGGGGGGGGGGGGGCAGCACCCCGGGGGAGTGGGGGGGGGGCAGCGGGTCCACGCGCGCCTACCCACCTTTACTCACGCGGGGGGGGGGGGGGGGCAGGGGGCGGGGCCGGGGCCTGTGGGTGGCCCCCCCCCCCCCGCCCTCGCGACCGGTCACCTTGATCCTCTTTGTCCCCAAAGCCGCTTAGGGCGGCTCAGCGCCAGGCCACCCCCTCCCCCACCCTGACACCCCCCCCCCCCCCCGCGCGTGCACGGGGTGCGCAGGGGGTCGGGGTCCCCCGGGCACGTGCCCACCCCCCCCGCGCAGGCAGGAGACACCCCCAGGCAGCCCCTCCCCCCCCCCCGGCAGCGTACAGGCAGGGACCCCCCCCCAGGGCGGGAGACACCCCCAGGCAGGGACCCCCCCCCGCTCCCGGACCCCCCCCCAAGCAGGGACCCTCCCCCCAGCCAGCGCTACAGGCAGGGACCCCCCCCAAGCAGGGACCCCTCCCCCAGGGCGGGAGACACCCCGGGGCAGGGACCCCCCCGGTCCGGGACCCCCCCCCCAAGCAGGGACCCCCCCCAGCAGGAGACACCCCCAGGCAGGGACCCCCCCCAGTCCGGGACCCCTCCCCCAGGCAGGGACCCCCCCGCTCCAGGACCCCCCCCCAAGCAGGGACCCCCCCCCCTCCCAGGCAGTGCTACAGGCAGAGCCCCCCCCCCCAAGCAGGGACCCCCCCCAGCAGGAGACACCCCCAGGCAGGGACCCCCCCGCTCCGGGACCCCCCCCAAGCAGGGACGCCCCCTCCTCCCAGGCAGCGCTGCAGGCAGGGACCCCCCCCAGGGCGGGAGACACCCCCAGCCCGGGACCCCCCCCCCCAAGGCAGGGACCCCCCCCCCGGCCGGGCAGCCCCGCCCCCCGCGGCTCAAGCCCCCGCCCCCGCTGATCCGCCCCCGCCCCCCCCTCGCCCCCCCCCGTCCCGGCCCGGGGCAGCAGCGCCGGGGGCGGCGGCGCCGCGCAGGTACCCGGGGGGGGGGGGGGGGCTCTGGGGGGGCCCGGGGGGGTCCCGGGGCTGGGGGGAGGGGGCAGCACGGGTGTCTGGGTTCTCTGCCCGCCGGGGGGGTCACACCGGGGGGGGGGGGGGGGTGTCTGGTTGCGACAGGGCCGGGGGGGGCATCCCGAGGGACCCCCGGATTGGGGGGGGGGGCACTCTGGCTCCCCCCTCTGCCCCTCACCGCGGGGGGGGCAGCATGGGGACCCCCCACCCATCGCGGGGTGGGGGTCGGGGTGGCAGATGGGGAGAGGGGACCCCCTCCCCCTGCCCTAATTAGCCGCAGTTAATTGGGGGGGGGCGGTGGGACCAGCGTCTGGCGGGGGGGGGGGGGCGCCATCTGGTCCCCACAGGCGCGGGGGGGGGGCTGGGGGACCCCCCCCCCACCGCTGCAGACCCTGGGGGGGGACAGGCGGTGCGGGGGGGGGGGACACGGGGGACACGGCTGTCCCGCAGGGAGCGGTGCTCGCCTGGCGCGTCCCCCCCCCCCCGCATCGCCCCCCCCCTCAGCCCCCCCCCGCATCGCCGGGGCCCCGCCGACCCCCAGGCACCGAGACCGGTGAGAGCAGTGGGGACAGGGACCCCCCCGGGACCCCCCCGGGACGGGATGGGGACCCCAGGGTTGGGGACAGGGTTGGGGACACTGGGGGGGGAAGGGATGGGGACATGGGGACACAGGGGGAAGGTCCCAGGGGTTGGGGACAGGGTTGGGGACACGGGGACGGGGACCCCAGGGGGAGGGTCCCAGGGTTGGGGACAGGGATGGGGACCCCGGGGGGGGACAGGGATGGGGACATGGGGACACGGGGACACAGGGGGAGGGTCCCAGGGTTGGGGACAGGGTTGGGGACACTGAGGGGGGGACAGGGATGGGGACACGGGCACAGGGACCCCAGGGGGAGGGGACACTGGGGAGGGAACAGGGATGGGGACACTGGGGGGGACGCGGATGGGGACATGGGGACACAGGGGGAGGGTCCCAGGATTGGGGACAGGGTTGGGGACACTGGGAGGGGGGACAGAGATGGGGACACGGGCACGGGGACCCCAGGGAAGGGGACACTGGGGAGGGGTCCCAGAGGTTGAGGGATGGGGACCCCGGGGAACCCCAGGGGGAGGGTCCCAGGGTTGGGGACAGGGACGTGGGGTCCCAGGGGATGGGGACATGGTCACCAGGACTCCGGGGGGGGGGACACTGGGGGGGGGGGGACAGGGATGGGGACACGGGCACAGGGACCCCAGGGAAGGGGACCCCAGGGGGAGGGTCCCAGGGGGAGGGCACAGGGATAGGGACAGGAAAGGGACACTGGGGGGGGACAGGGATGGGGACATGGGGACACAGGGGGAGGGTCCCAGGGGTTGGGGACAGGGATGGGGACACTGGAGGGGGGACAGGGATGGGGACATGGGCAGGGGGACCCCAGGGGGAGGGTCTCAGAGTTGGGGATCCCAGGGAGGGGGACACTGGGGAGGGGTCCCAGGCACTGGGGACAGGGATGGGGACATGGGCACGGGGACCCCAGGGAAGGGGACACTGGGAATGGGGACAGGGATGGGGACATGGGGACCCCAGGGGATGGGGACATGGTCCTGGGGAGCCCAAGGGAGGGGACACAGGGGATGGGGACCCCAGGGGGAGGGGACACTGGGGGGGGGGGACAGGGATGGGGACCCCAGGGGAGGGGACACTGGGGCTGGGGACCCCAGGGGGAGGGGACACTGGGGGTGGGGACAGGGATGGGGACCTCAGGGGAGGGGACACTTGGGATGGGGACAGGGATGGGGACATGGGGACCCCAAGGGGGAGGGTCCCAGGGTTGGGGACAGGGACATGGGGTCCCAGGGGATGGGGACATGGTCCTGGGGAGCCCAAGGGAGGGGACACAGGGGATGGGGACCCCAGGGGAGGGGACACTGGGGATGGGGACCCCAGGGGTGGGGACACTGGGGGTGGGGACAGGGCAATGGCAGACTTGGGACCGTGGCTGATGGGACACGGAGATGGGGACACAAGGGACAAGTGACGAGGACACAGAGCGGGGGGTGCCAGCCCTGCTCACCCCCCCCCAGCTGCAGGCTGTCACCGAGGGGCCCCGTCCCCTGTCCCCATGGCGTCACCGTCCTGCCCGGCCCTCCTGGCCACCTGCCTGGTGCTGCAGCTGGCCACAGGTGAGCATGGGCAGGGTGGCACCGGGGACACTGGGGACACCGGGACGGGGGGAGGGGCGCAGGGCTGGGAGGAACGGTCACCTGGGTTGGGGACCTGGAGACGGTGGGGACCCTGGGGGTGACAACTGTGAGAGATGGGGACCCAGGGGGTGGGGTCACCAGGGGGTGGGGTCACCAGGTCGTGGGGTCACCAGGGGGTGGGGACCCTGGGGGTGGGGACTCTGGGGGTGGGGACTCTGAGGGTGACACCCTTGAGAGATGGGGACCCAGGGGACAGGATCACCAGGGAATGGGGACCTGGGGAAGGGGACCCTGGGCTTGGGGACCCTGGGGGTGACAACCATGAGAGATGGGGACCCAAGGATGGGGACCCTGGGGGTGGGGGACCCTGGACACCAGGATGGGGACCCAGGGGACAGGAACCCAGGGGACGGGGTCACCAGGGGGTGGGGTCACCAGGGGGTGGGGACCCTGGGGGTGACACCCATGAGAGATGGGGACCCAAGGATGGGGACCCTGGGGGTGGGGACCCAGGGGACAGGGTCACCAGGGAATGGGGACCTGGAGAAGGGGACCCTGGACTTGGGAACCCTGGGGGTGACAACCCTGGGAGTGAGACCCTCGGGGTGGGGACCCTGGACACCAGGATGGGGACCCAGGGGACAGGGACCTAGGGCACAGGGTCACCAGGTAATGGGGACCTGGGGAAGGGGACCCTGGACTTGGGGACCCTGGGGGTGACACCCATGAGAGATGGGGACAGGGACCCAGACAATAGGGTCCCCAGGGAATGGGGACCCTGGAGGGGGGACCCTGGGGGTGGGGACCCACAGACGGGCACCTGGGTGAAGGGACCCTGGTGGTGGCATCCCTCGGGGACGGGGACGTGAGGGGACATGTGGACCAAAGGGTGGGGGACACCAGGTGGGGGTCCAGGGGGTGGGACGTGGGTGCTGGTGACCCACAGGCATGGGGACCTGGGTGGGGGGGGGGGAGAGGGGAGGGAGGCTGGGGGTGGCGACCCTGGGGACCCTGGGGATGGGGACACGGGGACACGCCACGGGGACCTGGGCGGGGGGCCCTGGAGATGGTCATTTAGGGGCCGGGGACACACGGGTGGCCAACCCAGGGGCCGGGGACCCACCCCCCCCTCCCCCAGGGTTCCCCCGCAGCCCAGGGCAGGGGGCCGGGGGGGTGTCCTGGGTGTCCCTGTCCCTGACCCCCCGTGGGTGGCAGCGGCGCGGGCCGAGGGGTGCAGCGGCTTCGGGAACGTGTTCACGGAGATCCCGGAGAACAGCGCCCACGGGAGCCTGGTGGCCCAGCTGCCGGCGGGGGGGGGCGCCGGGGGGCGCCGGGCTCCAGCTCTGCCTGGCCGGTGCCGACGCCGCCTGGTTCTACCTGGACGGTCGGAGCCTGCGGCTCAACGCCTCGGACGGCCGGACGCTGGACCGCGAGGTGCTGCCAATGGACAGGGCCACCGCGGCCGCCCCGTGCCCGCCTGTGTCCGTCCCCTGTCCGTCCCCTGTCCGTCCCCTGTCCGTCCATCCATCCGTCCGTCCATCCACCTGTCCATCCATCCTGGGTCTGTCCATCCTTTCATCCGTCCGCTCATCCAGTCCATCCGCCCACTCGTCCATCCAGTATCCGTCCATCCATCCTGGGTCGGTCTGTCTGTCCATCCATCCATCCTGGGTCCATCCATCCATCCTGGGTCTGTCTGTCCATCCATCCATCCATCCTGGGTGGGTCCATCCATCCATCCGTCCATCCCTCCCTCCCTCCCTCCATCCATCCGTCTATCCATCCATCCTGGGTCCATCCATCCATCCATCCTGTGTCTGTCCATCCATTCGTCCATCCTGTGTGGGTCCATCCATCCGTCCATCTGTCCATCCATCCATCCTGGGTCCATCCATCTGTCCATCCTGGGTGGGTCAGTCCATCCATCCTGGGTCCATCCTGGGTCCATCCATCCATCCATCCATCCGTCTGTCCATCTGTCCATCCATCCTGGGTCCATCCATCCGTCTGTCCATCCATCCATCCATCCTGGGTCCATCCTGAGTCCATCCATCCATCCTTCCATCTGTCCATCCATCCATCCGTCCATCCATCCATCCATCCTGGGTCCATCCTGGGTCCGTCCGTCCATCCATCCATCCATCCGTCCGTCCATCCTGGGTCCATCCTGGGTCCATCCTGAGTCCATCCGTCCATCCATCCTGAGTCCATCCATCCATCCATCCTGGGTCCATCCTGGGTCCATCCATCCGTCCGTCCGTCCGTCCATCCATCCTGAGTCCATCCTGGGTCCATCCTGTGTCCATCCATCCATCCATCCATCCATCCGTCTGTCCCTCCGTCCATCCATCCTGAGTCCATCCTGAGTCCATCCTGTGTCCATCCATCCATCCATCCATCTGCCTGTCCGTCCCTCCGTCCGTCCATCCTGAGTCCATCCTGTGTCCATCCATCCATCCATCCATCTGCCTGTCCGTCCCTCCGTCCGTCCATCCTGAGTCCATCCTGGGTCCATCCATCCATCCGTCCATCCTGGGTGGGTTGGTCCATCCCTCCATCCCTCCCTCCCTCCCTCCATCCTGTGTCCATCCTGTACCTGCCCCCCCCCCTCCTGCCCCCCTTGGCTGGGGCCCCCCCCCGGGGGTGTCCCTCCGGGGCAGCCCCCCGTGTCCCCCTGCCCGACGCCCCGTCCCTCGCAGGAGCTGGAGTCCCCGGTGCTGATGGTGGCCCTGACCTGCGCCGAGGACGGCTTCGCCCCGGTACGGCCACCGCGGGGGCCCCGGGGGGCGTGGGGTGCTCCGTGGGGCACGGGCCCACCATGGGTCACCCCCCCGCGCCCCTCCCCCCCCGGCAGGTCGAGTACCGCATCATCGTCCAGGTCCTCAACGAGAACGACAACCGGCCCCACTTCCAGGGGGCCACCGTCCTGACCCACAACGTCAGCGAGGTACCAGCACCGGGACCGGGGGGCCGTGGGCATGGAGTGGGGACAGGGAGGGGGACAGGGATGGGGACAGGGATGGGGACAAGGAATGGGACAGTGATGACCGTGGGCATGGGTTGGGGACAGCAATGGGGACAAGGAGGGGGACAGGGATGGGCATGGGGACAGGGGTGGCCATGGGCATGGACTGGGGACAAGGATAGGGACAGAGATGGCCATGGATTGGGGACAGGGATGGGGACAGGGATGGGCATGGGGACAGGGGTGGCCATGAACATGGATTGGTGACAGCAATGGGGACAAGGAATGGGACAGTGATGGCCGTGGGCATGGGTTGGGGACAGGGATGGGGACAAGGAATGGGACAGTGATGACCGTGGGCATGGGTTGGGGACAGCAATGGGGACAAGGAGGGGGACAGGGATGGGCATGGGGACAGGGGTGGCCATGGGCATGGACTCGGGACAAGGATAGGGACAGAGATGGCCATGGATTGGGGACAGGAGTGGGGACAGGGATGGGGAGGGGACAGGGATAGGCACTGGGACAGGAGTGGGGACAGGGCCAGTGCTGGGAGAAGGTGGGAGGTCAAGGAGGGGCCGGGGCCACCCAGAAGGGGACAGGGATGCCCAAGAGGGACACCTAAGAGAGATGGGGACATCAAGAAGGGTTGGGGACACCCAAGAGGGAGGGGGATGCCCAGGAGGCAATGGGGACACCCAAGAATGTTGGGGACACCAGGGTTTGTTGGGGACATCCAAGAACAATGGGGGCACTTGGGAAGAGTTGGGGACACCAAGGTGGGGATGGGGACACTCAAGAAGAGTTGGGGACACCCAAGAGGGATGGGGACACTCAGGAAGAGTTGGGGACACCCGAGAGGGATGGGGACACTCAGGAAGGGTTGGGGACACCCGAGAGGGATGGGGACACTCAGGAAGGGTTGGGAATGTTGGGGTCGCCAGGGATCGTTGGGGACACCCAAGAAGGGTTGGGGACACCCAAGAGGGATGGGGAGACTCAGGAAGAGTTGGGGACACCCAAGAATGTTGGGGTCACCAGGGATTTTTGGGGATACCCCAGAAGGGTTGGGGACACCCAAGAGGGATGGGGATGTCCAAGAGGGTTGGGGAGACTCAGGAAGAGTTGGGGACACCCAAGAATGTTGGGGACACCCAAGAATGTTTGGGACACCCAAGAGTGTTGGGGACCCCAAGAATGGTTGGGGACCCCAAGAAGGGTTGGGGACACCCAAGAGGGATGGGGAGACTCAGGAAGAGTTGGGGACACCCAAGAATGTCAGGGACACCCAAGAAGAGTTGGGGACACCCAAGAAGGGTTGGGGACGCCCAAGAAGAGTTGGGGACGCCCAAGAGTGTTGGGGACACCCAAGAAGAGTTGGGGACAGCCAAGAGGGATGGGGATGTCCAAGAGGGATGGGGAGACTCAGGAAGAGTTGGGGACACCCAAGAATGTCAGGGACACCCAAGAAAAGTTGGGGGCACCCAAGAAGGGTTGGGGACGCCCAAGAAGAGTTGGGGACGCCCAAGAGTGTTGGGGACCCCAAGAAGGGTTGGGGACACCCAAAAGGGATGAGGAGACTCAGGAAGAGTTGGGGACACCCAAGAATGTTTGGGACACCCAAGAGTGTTGGGGACCCCAAGAATGGTTGGGGACCCCAAGAAGGGTTGGGGACACCCAAGAGGGATGGGGAGACTCAGGAAGAGTTGGGGACACCCAAGAATGTCAGGGACACCCAAGAAGAGTTGGGGACACCCAAGAAGAGTTGGGGACAGCCAAGAGGGATGGGGATGTCCAAGAGGGATGGGGACACCCGGGTGGGTCCGGGTGGGTGCGGGGGCTGCCGGGGGTGCGGGGGGTGCGGGGGGTGACAGGCTGTCCCCTCAGCTGGCGGCCGTGCACTCGGTGGTGTTCAGCGCGCAGGCGGAGGACGCGGACGGGGACACGCTGATGTACGTCATCGACACGGCCTCGGTGAGCCGGGGAGGAGGGGGGGCCGCCGGGCCGAGCGGGGGTGGCGGGGGGCCCTGGGGGGACACACGCTGGGGCCATCTGCCAGCGCTGAGCCCCCCCGCCCGGCCCCATTCCCCCGCCCCCAGCCCGACGCCAGGTTCTTCCGCATCGACCTGCCCAACAGCGGGAAGGTGGTGCTGGCCCGCGCCCTCGACTTCGAGAGCCGGCAGCACCTGGAGGTGGTGGTCACCGCCGTGGTGAGACCCTGCCCGCACCCTGCCCGCACCCTGCCTGCACCCTGCCCGCACCCTGCCCGTACCCTGCCCGCACCCTGCCTAAATCCTGCCCATACCCTGCCCATACCCTGCCCGTACCCTGCCCGCACCCTGCCTGCACCCTGCCTGCACCCTGCCCGCACCCTGCCCAAACCCTGCCCGCACCCTGCCCGCACCCTGCCTGCTCCCTGCCTGCTCCCTGCCCGCACCCTGCCTAAACCCTGCCCAAACCCTGCCCACACCCTGCCCAAACCCTGCCCGCACCCTGCCCAAACCCTGCCCGCTCCCTGCCCAAACCCTCCCCGCACCCTGCCCACACCCTGCCCAAATCCCACCCAAACCCTGCCCAAACCCTGCCCGCACCCTGCCTGCACCCTGCCTGCTCCCTGCCTGCACCCTGCCTGCACCCTGCCTGCTCCCTGCCCGCACCCTGCCCAAATCCTACCCAAACCCTGCCCACACCCTGCCCGCACCCTGCCTGCACCCTGCCCAAACTCCGCCCACACCTTGCCTAAACCCTGCCCGCACCCTGCCCGCACCCTGCCCACACCCTGCCTGCACCCTGCCCACACCCTGCCCGCACCCTGCCTGCACCCTGCCCAAACTCCGCCCACACCTTGCCTAAACCCTGCCCGCACCCTGCCCGCACCCTGCCCACACCCTGCCTGCACCCTGCCCACACCCTGCCCGCACCCTGCCTGCACCCTGCCCAAACTCCGCCCACACCTTGCCTAAACCCTGCCTGCACCCTGCCCACACCTTGCCCACACCCTGCCTGCACCCTGCCCACACCCTGCCTAAATCCTGCCCATACCCTGCCCGCACCCTGCCTGCACCCTGCCCACACCTTGCCTAAACCCTGCCCGTACCCTGCCCGCACCCTGCCTAAATCCTGCCCATACCCTGCCCATACCCTGCCCGTACCCTGCCCGCACCCTGCCCGCACCCTGCCTGCTCCCTGCCCACACCCTGCCCACCCCCTGCCCCTCTGACGTGGGGACAGGGAACTGGCGGACACAGCATGGACCCTTCTGCCCACCCCATGGCCCTGTGTCCCCACCGATGTGGGTCTGGGGGGGGCCCTCGTGCCCACCCCATGTCCCCGTGTCCCCTCGTGTCCCAGCCACCCCCACCCCACATCCCTACACCCCCACCGCCGTGGGTCTGGGGACCTCATCCCCTTGCCCAGGCCCCAGCCTGCCCCGCCCCCATCCCCCGCGCTGCGGTGACACGGGGACAGCACACGTGTGGGTGGGACACCCCCACCCCCCCCGTGGCCCCCGTCCCCGCCGTGGCCGCTAATTGGGGGTGACGTGATCCCGTCAGCCCCCGGCACCTGCCCTCAATCCCCCTCATTTCCCTAATGGGTGCCCGGCCCCCCCCTCCCCCGCCTCGGCAGGTGCTGCCGGGGGGGCACCCACCTGCCCCCCAGCACCCTTGTCCTTGGGACACCCCCCCCACGCTGCCCACCCCATTCCTGGCTGGGCCCAGGGGTCCCTGAGACATGGGGTCCCTGTCCCCTGGGGGTCCCTGTCCCCTGGGGGTCCCCATCACTTGGGGGTCCCACTCACATGGGGTCCCTGTCCCCTGGGGGTCCCTGTCCCATCGGGGTCCTTGCCCCATTGGGTTTCCTGTCTCCTGGGGGTCCCCATGCTGGGGGGCTCCTGTCCCATGGGGTCCCTGTCCCCTGGGGGTCCCTGTTCCATGGGGGACCCCATCCCATGAGGGTCCCTGTCCCCTGGGGGCCCTTGTCCCATTGGGGTCCCTGTGTCTGGGAGTCCCCAAGCCTGGGGGTCCTTGTCCCATTGGGGTCCCTGTCCCATGGGGGTCCCTGTGTCTGGGGCTCCCTCTCCCCAGGGTGTCCCTGTCCCATTGGGGTCCCCTGTCCCCTGGGGGTCCCCATCACTTGGGGGTCCCACTCACATGGGGTCCCTGTCCCCTGGGGGTCCCTCTCACATGGGTGTCCCTGTCCCATGGGGGTCCCTGTGTCTGGGGCTCCCTCTCCCCAGGGTGTCCCTGTCCCATTGGGGTCCCTGTCCCCTGGGGGTCCCCAAGCCTGGGGTCCTTGTCCCATTGGCATCCCTGTCCCACGGGGGTCCCTGTCCCACGGGGGTCCCTGTCCCATGGGGGTCCCCTGTGCCATGAGGGTCCCCATCACTTGGGGGTCCCAGTCCCATGGGTGTCCCTGTCCCCGGGGGTCCCCATGCCTGGGGGTCCCCATGCTTTGGGGTCCCTGTCCCATGGGGGTCCCTGTCCCATGGGGGTCCCTGTGCCATGAGGGTCCCCATCACTTGGGGGTCCCAGTCCCATGGGTGTCCCTGTCCCCGGGGGTCCCCATGCCTGGGGGTCCCCATGCTTTGGGTCCCTGTCCCCTGGATGTCCCTGTCCCCTGGGGGTCCCTGTCCCCGGGGGTCCCTGTCCCATGGGGGTCCCTGTGTCTGGGGCTCCCTCTCCCCAGGGTGTCCCTGTCCCCTGATGTCCCTGTCCCCTGGGGTCCCTGTCCCCGGGGGTCCCTGTCCCATGGGGTCCCCACACCCGTGCCCCCCCCCCAATTTCCCAGTGGGCAGGGCCCAGCCCAGGCCGGGGGCAGGTCAGGCAGGGCTGGCCCCATCGAGGGGGGGGTGTTGAGGGGTCTCTCTGCCCCATGCCCCCCCCCCCCCGCAGGAGATGACCACCACCAAGGAGCGGTTCAACGCCTCCACCCGCGTCCACGTCAACGTGCTGGACGGGGATGACCAGTACCCCCAGTTCCTGCCCTGCACCCCCCGCCCCCACCACGGCCTCACCCTCTGCACCAGCCCCGTCTACACCGCCAACGTCACCGAGGGGCAGCTCCAGGTGGGGCCACGCGGCGGGGGGGGGGCGTGGGGGGGGCCCACGGGCTGAGCTGACCCCCGGGTGTCCCCCCTTACCCCATGCAGGGGGGTCCCCTGAGCTTCAGCCCCGGCTCCGTCTACGCCGAGGATGGGGACAGGGGCTTGAGGGCGGCCATCACCTACTCCCTGCTGGCAGGTACCCGGGGGGGCGGGGGGCACGGGTGGGTGGGCGTGGGCGGGCAGGGACATGTGCACGTGGGTGGGCAGGGCCGTGGGGGGGCGTGGACAGGCTGGCGGGGGGGGGGGGGGCAGGGGCAGACGGACTCGGGTGGGCACGGACACACGGACACGGGTGGGCACGGACACGTGGCAGGGACACGGGTGGGTGACAAGGGACAGAGGGACACGGGTGGGCAGGGACACGGGTGGACACGGGTGTGGACAGGGATGGACAGGGACAGAGGGACACGGGTGGGCAGGGACACGGGTGGACACGGGTGTGGACAGGGGTGGGCAGGGACAGAGGGACACGGGTGGGCAGGGACACGGGTGGACACGGGTGTGGACAGGGATGGACAGGGACAGAGGGACACGGGTGGGCAGGGGCAGACGGACACGGGTGGGCATGGACATGGGTGTGGACAGGGACAGATGGACACAGGTGGACAGGGGAGATGGACACAGGTGGGCAGGGATGTGTGGACACGGGTGGGCACTGACACGTGGGCAGGGACACGGGTGGGTGACAAGGGACAGATGGACACGGGTGGGCAGGGACACGGGTGTGGACAGGGATGGACAGGGACAGAGGGACACGGGTGGGCAGGGACACGGGTGGACACGGGTGTGGACAGGGATGGACAGGGACAGAGGGACACGGGTGGGCAGGGGCAGACGGACACGGGTGGGCATGGATATGGGTGTGGACAGGGACAGATGGACACAGGTGGACAGGGAGATGGACACAGGTGGGCAGGGATGTGTGGACACGGGTGGCACTGACACGTGGGCAGGGACATGGGTGGGGGGGGGGCAGGGGGCACGTGGGCACACTGGCGTGGGTGGGCAGGGGCGGTGGGCACGGGTGGGTGCACGTGGGTGGGCAGGGCTGTGGGGGAGGGCATGGACAGGCTGGGGGGGGCAGGGGCAGGCGGACACGGGTGGGCACAGACACGTGGGCAGGGACACGGGTGGGTGAGCTGGGACAGATGGACACGGGTGGGCAGGGAAAGACGGGCACGGGTGGGCACAGACACGGGTGGGCTTGGACGTGGACATGGGTGTGGACAGGAAGATGGACACGGGTGGGCAGGGACACGGGTGGGCTTGTATATGGACGCGGGCGTGGACAGGGGTGGACAGGGACAGATGGACACGGGTGGGCATGGGCAGGCTGGTGTGGGTGGGCAGGGACAGAGGGACACAGGTGGGCAGAGGTGGACAGGCACATGGGCTTGGACACGGGTGGGCTTGGACATGGATATGGGTGTGGACAGGACAGAGGGACATGGCTGGGCAGGGACAGATGGACACGGGTGGGCAGGGACACGCTGGCGTGGGCGGGCAGGGAGAGATGGACACAGAGGGACAGGGTCACGTGGGCAGGGACACGGGGGTGTGTGGGTCAGCAGGGACAGATGGACACAGGTGAGCAGGGACAGATGGACACGGGTGGGCAGGGACAGAGGGACACGGGTGGGCAGGGTCACGTGGGCAGGGACACGGGGGTGTGTGGGTCAGCAGGGACAGATGGACACGGGTGGGCAGGGACAGATGGACACTGGTGGGCAGGGATGCGCTGGCGTGGATGAGCATGGCCAGATGGGCAGAGGGTCACGGGTGGGTGTGGGTGGGAAGGGACAGATGGACGTGGTGGACAGGGACAGATGGACACGGGTGGGCAGGGGTGGGGGGGCTGGGACACGGGTGGGCAGGGACAGATGGACACGGGTGGGCAGGGACATGTGGGCAGGGACACGGGGGTGTGTGGTCAGCAGGGACAGATGGACACTGGTGGGCAGGGACAGATGGACAGAGGTGGGCAGGGGTGGGGGGGCTTGGACACGTGTGGGCAGGGGCATGAGTGGGTGTGGGTTGAGGGACACACATGGGCAGGGACAGACGGACACGGGTGGGCAGGGCTGGGGGGGCCATGGGGGGGGGGGGGGATGGTGCCGGGGTGGGGGTGGGCGGAGCCGGCACAATCCAATTGCCAGATCCAACGGTGCAAATTGCATAAAGGGATCGAGTGGGGGGGGGGGCCCTAATCCCCCCCCCCCAATTACGGGGGGGCTGAAGGGTGACCGGGGGGGTCAGCCCAAGGGTGCTCCAGCACCTCAGGGGTTAAATGCCCCATGGTGGTGCTCAAAGGGTTAATAACACCCCCCCTTGGTGCCCTCCAAAATGGGGGGGGCATCCCATCCCTACATCGGGGGGGGCATCGCGGACCCTCAAGGAGTTTCCCACCATGCCCCGCGGTGGGGGGATGCCCCGTGGCGGGAAGGGGGTGGGGTGAGGGTCCCAGGGTGGGTGGGGGTCCCCAGCTGAGCCTTGTGTCCCCCCCCTCGCCCCCTCCCCAGGCCAGGAGAGCGGCCGGTTCCACATCGACAACGTGACGGGGGCCATCACGCTGCTGCGGCCCGTGGAGAGCAGCCGCAGCACCCCCGCCATCAGCCTCGGCGTCGTGGTGGGGGCCCGCGGCGGGGGGGGGCCTGGGGGGGACGGGGGCGGGACGGGGGGGGGCCCCGGAGGGAGGGATGTCTGGGGAGATGGGGGCAGCCGGGGAGATGGGGGGGGATGGGGGTGAGGGATACCTGAGGGGATGGGGGTGGGGGGTACCTGGGGGGATGGGGGGGGGAAGGGGGGGATGGGGAGATAGGGGGTGTCGGGGGTGAAGGATCTCTGGGAGATGGGGGTGCCAGGGGTGAGGAGACCTGGGGAAATGAGAGGGGGGGTATCTGAGGAGATGGGGGGGTATCTGGGGAGATGGGGGTGTCTGGGGAGATGGGGGGTGTCACGGGTGAAGGATATCTGGGGAGATGGGGGTGTCGGGGAGATGGGGGGTGTCGGGGGTGAAGGATATCTGGGGAGATGGGGGGTGTCGGGGGAGATGGGGGTGTCGGGGGTGAAGGATATCTGGGGAGATGGGGGTACCCGGGGAGATGGGGGGGTATCTGGGGAGATGGGGGGTGTCTGGGAGATGGGGGGTGTCGGGGGTGAAGGATATCTGGGAGATGGGGGGTGTCGGGGAGATGGGGGGTGTCGGGGGTGAAGGTCCTCTGGGGAGATGGGGGTACCCAGGGAGATGGGGGGTGCCCAGGGTGAAGGATGCCCGGGGAGATGGGGGGGTACGTGGGATGAAGGATGCCTGGGAGAGGGGAGGGGGGATACCTGGGGGGATGGGGGGGGATGGGGAGATGGGGGATGCTGGGGGTGAGGATACTCTGGAAATGGGGAGGGGGGGGGATCTGGGGAGATGGGGGGGTGTCTGGATAGAGGGGGGGTATCTGGGGTGAAGGATGCCCTGGGAGATGGGTGGGAGGGGTCCAGGGAGATGGGGGGGTCTCGGGTGGGGGATTTCTGGGGAGATGGGGGGTGTCAGGGAGATGGGGGGGGCTGGGGAGATGGGGGGTCTCAGGTGGGGGATTTCTGGGGAGATGGGGGTGTCAGGGAGATGGGGGGGGCTGGGGAGATGGGGGGTGTCAGGGGTGAGGGGTGCCCAGGGAGATGGGGGTACCTGGGGTGAAGGATGCTCGGGGAGACGGAGGGGGGCACCAGGGGAGACGGGGGTGCCCAGGGTAAGGATGCCGGGGGAGACGGGTGCCCGGGGGGGTGGGCAGCACCCAGTCCCATCCCCGCCGCCGGGATACCGGGGGGCAGCGGGTGAGCCGGGGTGCCCCCCCCCCCCCCCCCCGGCCAGGCGGCGCAGGTGAACGACGCCAGCAAGTACGCGGTGACGCAGGCGGTGGTGCGGGTGCTGGCACCCAACCGGCACCCCCCGCGCTTCGCCCGCGCGGCCTACCGGGCCTTCGTCCCCGCCGGCGCGCCCACGCCGCCCTCCTCCTCACCTTCGGCGGGCACGTGCTGGCCCTGCGCGCCCACGACCCCGACTTCCCCGAGGTGGGCGGGGGGGGGGGTCTACGGGCAGGATGCGGGCGGGGGTACCCGGGTGGGGGATGTGGGTAGGGATGAAGGCGGGGGGATGGGCAGGGGGATGGGCAGGGGTACGGGCAGGGGTGTGGGCAGGGGTACCCGGGTGGGGATGCGGGCAGGGATGAAGGCAGGGGGATGGGCAGGGGTACCTGGGTGGGGGATGCAGGCAGGGGTATGGGCAGGGGTATGGGCAGGGGTACCCGGGTGAGGGATGTGGGTAGGGATGAAGGCAGGGGGGTGGGCGGGGTGGTGCAGGCAGGGGTGTGGGCAGGGTACCCGGGTGGGGGATGCGGGCAGGGATGCAGGCAGGGGGATGGACGGGTGGTGTGGGCAGGGGTACATGGGTTGGGGTACAGGCAGGGGTACAGGCAGGGGTATATGGGTTGGGATGCAGGTAGGGCTGCAGGCAGGGGATGGGCGGGGTGGTGCGGGCAGGGGTATGGGCAGGGCGGCGGGCATCATGATGGGCAGGGGTACCTGGGTGGGGGATGCAGGCAGGGGATGGGCGGGGTGGTGCAGGCAGGGGTAGGGGCAGGGGGATGTGGGCACAGATACATGGGTTGGGGTACGGGCAGGGATGCAGGCAGCACTGCGGGCAGGGGGATGGGCAGGGGTACCCGGGTGAGGGATGCGGGTAGGAATGAAGGCGGGGGGATGGGCAGGGGGATGGGCAGGGGTGTGGGCAGGGGTACCCGGGTGGGGATGTGGGTAGGAATGAAGGCAGGGGGGTGGGCAGGGGATGGGCAGGGGTACGGGCAGGGGTGTGGGCAGGGGTACCCGGGTGGGGGATGCGGGCAGGGATGAAGGCAGGGGGATGGGCAGGGGTACCTGGGTGGGGGATGCAGGCAGGGGTACGGGCAGGGGTATGGGCAGGGTATGGGCAGGGGTACCCGGGTGAGGGATGTGGGTAGGGATGAAGGCAGGGGGGTGGGCGGGGTGGTGCAGGCAGGGGTGTGGGCAGGGGTACCCGTGTGGGGGATGCGGGCAGGGATGCAGGCAGGGGGATGGACGGGGTGGTGTGGGCAGGGGTACATGGGTTGGGGTACGGGCAGGGGTACGGGCAGGGGTATATGGGTTGGGGATGCAGGTAGGGCTGCAGGCAGGGGGATGGGCGGGGTGGTGCAGGCAGGGGTGTGGGCAGGGGTACCCGTGTGGGGGATGCGGGCAGGGATGCAGGCAGGGGGATGGACGGGGTGGTGTGGGCAGGGGTACATGGGTTGGGGTACAGGCAGGGGTACAGGCAGGGGTATATGGGTTGGGGATGCAGGTAGGGCTGCAGGCAGGGGGTTGGGCGGGGTGGTGCGGGCAGGGTACGGGCAGGGCTGCGGGCATCATGATGGGCAGGGGTACCTGGGTGGGGGATGCAGGCAGGGGATGGGCGGGGTGGTGCGGGCAGGGGTACAGGCAGGGGGATGTGGGCACAGATACATGGGTTGGGGTACGGGCAGGGATGCAGGCAGCACTGCGGGCAGGGGATGGGCAGGGGTACCCGGGTGAGGGATGCGGGCAGGGA